>LPNX010467877.1:4387-49136 GCA_001517045.1 Pseudotsuga menziesii | reverse complement strand
TTGTCTCTTGTGATGTGCTTATGTGATTGCTGTGCTTGTTATTCTCTCAGTGAAAAGATCTTATCATAATGCTAGCTTAAATGTTGAAAAACTAACATGAAGATCCAGAAATCAAGGTATAAATATGTTTTCTTTTGTTTGATTGAGCTTTGTATTGGGTATTTATGCATGTGCACACACATACATTTAGTTGATGATGATGATTACCATACATAGAGGCAAAAAACAATCACTAGAGGTAAGAATATAGACTATGTAAATGTTCTACAAGTTAGGCAGAGGTCTTTTGACATCGTTGACATTTCTACATTGTTAAGTTCATCATTAAACCAAAAATTTTGGAGTTGTTCCAAAACAAGAAAATTCTTCTTTGAAAAATCTATCTATTGAAACAACCTGATAAGTGTTTATGAAGTGCACAGAGGCACTCAAAACACATTCTTGCTGAGAAAGAAGGTCATAGGGCTTTAGTATTTCACATTGTGCACCTCTCCACATATTTGGATTTTTTTCTCTAGATTCTCTTGAAATATAAATGCTTTCCAAAATGGATTCAAACCCATTTTTCAATTTTCAACCACCCTTACCAAATTGCATCCCTATCTACAAATATTTTTCTAGATCAATGTTGAAATTTTCATCTTGGGATATATCACTGACGACCTAGATATACACATATTGGAAATATTAGGGAAAATGTTGGGGAAAATATTAGTAGGCATAAACTTGGACCTGAAAAACTCAGAAAATATGAGCAAGCATAATTTTGGAAATGAAAAACACAGAAAATACCAAAAACATCAGGAAGAATAGAAAACTTTAAAGCTAAATAAAGTTTTGGAAATATTGGGAGAAATTGGAGATATTTGCAACATTGTTCTAGATATTGATCTGATGCATTGGCATGAAATATTTTTCATTGTAGACCTGTGTACATTCTTGGGTGTTAGGTTCAATCCCAATAATAGCAACTCTCACAAACTAACAAAAACTTTCATTTAAACTCTACTTCTTGAACTAACTTAACTTAGAAACTAGACTCCATGATTTATTTTCTCCTATGTTTTGAGGTGGAATGTTGGATTCCCCAAAAATTTACTTTGAATAACCTTAAAAAAAATTCCATTACATTTTAGTTTATGGGATAACAGTGATATCACATTGGGATAACACCTCTTATGGGATGCATGAGAACCTCAAAATCCTCCAACAAATCTGTGCAGCTGAAAAGTGTAACATTTTTCTTCCTCAATATCTTTTCTACCAAGTGACTTGTCTTCATTTTTCTATATTTTCATATGATACAGACCGATGGATCTCAAGTGATTTGACCCCTAAAATTTGAACGTGGGAACCTAAATTCATTCATACTATTTTTTTGTCATTACAAATTCACATTGAGAACTAGACATGACTTAGAGAAGTGATGGACTAAATACTGGCCTTGGGATGGAAAACTTGAACTCTAGGATTAAGACTCGGAAAATCAAAACAATAAACAATTCTTGTCACAAGAATTTAGTTGCATATGCATCCATTTATTTGAATATGAACTCAAAAATTAAAAATATTGGCATGAGTAAAAAATGTCAAAGGAATCTCTTTTTGTCAGCTCAATACTAAGTATGTTGCTAGATTTAGGTGTTTTCGGATTCTGCACAAAAGAACTTTAGGTATATGAGAGAAACCTTATATTTAGTATCCATAATCTTCTCCATGACAGTCACAGATCTAATATTATTATTTAGTTGATTTGTACTTCCATAAACTACAACTAATATTCTTCAGTTTAAATTTGGAGACTGGGTTGGTTCCATGCAATCAATGGATTTTAATACATATGATCAATACTTTTTGAGCCACAAGCCACGAAGATAACCTATGAAATGAAACTTGGTGAGGTATTCTTCATAGGACAAACTTCATTACTTTCAGCAGGTGACGATAGCATGGTCAAGTGGTGGGATGTCATAATCCAGGTATTGGATTAATTATGTTTTGTTGATTTTCTTTTGAAATAATTTATAAATTTTCAACACTGTAGAACATATTTCCCACTAGTATTCAGGTCAATTGATTCCTTTTTTGTGTTTATACATGAAGAGTTACTAAATATAGAAGGGAATAAAGACTATGTTCGTTGTGGTGCAGCAATTCTATAGAGTGTTGATTTATGGTGTGATTGGGATTTATGGTCATATGCATCTAGCTGGAGTCATTATTTGATTTAGTTTACTTTCTTTACAATTTTTCAAATGGATAGGCATACATGTTCATATGACCAAACAGTACAACTATGGGACTTGTGCAACTCAAAGATTGCCTTGTAATTGAAGGTTTATTTGCCACATAGAAGTTTGTTTTTTAATACAAATGATGATTTTTCATTAGCATAAAAAGAAACCATTATATAAGATTTGTTTGGTATATACCTTGCTAGTTTATTTAAGTCTCTTTTTTTTGCAAAAATTGAGAAAATTGAGCCTTAAATATTTTGATACACACACTTTATATGAAATGTATGCAATGTAGTCATGGAATGCTCTTGGACTATTAGCTTGGACTTCATCCCTTTCGAGCTGCTAAACCTTAGTTGTGACTGTGTAAGAACTATCCTAGTGGGTTGTGACTGTGTATCCTTGTGGGTTGTGACTATGTAAGACCTATCTTAATGGCTTGTGACTGTGTAAGAACTATCCTAGTGGGATGTGAATGTGTATCCTAGTGGTATGTGATTATGTAAGACCTATCCTAGTGATATGTGACCGTGTAAGAACTCTCCTAGCGGCTTGTAACTATGTATCCTAGTGGGCTATGATATCCTAGTGGGTTGTGACTATCTTGATCTCTCCTAGCTGGGAGATGGATTATGATGTTCTCCCTCAACATTAATATGAATTGTGGTAACCTATTATAAGTAGGTCAGGGATGATTTGACCTTACCTCTCTGGAAGTGACTTGTTTTCATCCCATCTTCAGCTGAGTTGTGGTTGTGTTAAGCCCTAAATGAAAAGGGTCTTCACACTTGGTGACTAAGAGATATTAAATGCATCTAAAATAATTGAACTAAATACATTTAGTGTGTCCCTCGATAGTGTCATTTTAGCTCTCAAATTCCACATATCCTAATTGGATGTGTCTTTGACTACAACAAATATCACTTGTTGAAAACAAGATAGAATAGGAATTGAACACAGGAGCTACCTTTGTCCAATGGGTTTTTGTACCATTAAGCTTCACCCCTTTAATTACTAGGAATCCATAATGGTTTGTTTACAAGGTGTGGATTTCTATCTTAACAATTCACCTTCAAATAACACCCTAGATCAAGTCTCCTTTCCATCACCAACCACTTGCATGTGTTACCTTGTTGAAAATTGGACATGCTAGGAATCAAAGCTATGATCCACCCTTGGTTGATAAACTACTTTACCACTGAGGTTATTTCTCTTTTTTTGATGGGAATCCATGCTAGTTGCATATAAAGGTGTGGATTGCTATCTCCAACACTATTGTCCTAAAAAATGTCTTAGAGTGAGATATCATGGTAGTAATGTTTGGGAGAAATGGGGAAATGCAGAATCTGAAATAGGGTTAAATGTGAATCATATAAAGAATAAAAAGAGAAAAAAAAGGGAAATTTAAAAAAGTACATGTTGTGAATTATTACAAACACCATGGACCTCTAATAAGTGATGAATATTCCAGAGGGAGTCATAGTTGTAGAGGATAAAACTAGGTTGTTAATCATTTGAATATGGGAATGCACTATAAGCAATATATAAGAATTTTTTTATAAATCTCTAAAAAATGACCACAAAACTAGGTCATCCAGTTTGGATCTTCTTCCTTATACTATGATGATAAAAATATATATGGAACACATGAAAATATACCTTGAGAGAGAAAAGATTAAAGTCCTTGGTCTTGTTGGTCCTATGGGTAAAAGGGGTTGTTTCCCCGCCTTTATGGTACACCTTGGTATTATGGATATGGTGGTAGCCTTACCACCTTGTTGTAAGGGTCAACCTTCCTGTTGATTTGGGTCAACCTTCCTATTGCTACTTTTGAGTAGATCATAAACTCCTTGTGGAAACTAAAGGTTGAACAATACCTTCTTACTGCTAGTCATGACCTTGTTGGCTTCCCAATTTTGACCCTTAACCTTGCCACTGCTCATTAGAGCAGTCCGTGACTCTGTTGATGCTCATTGAAGTAGGCTGTCACCTTGTTGTTGTTCACTGAATTTAGTCATGAACCTAATGTCGTTATAAAGGATGGGAGTGACTGATTTTTGGGTTTCTAAGGATGGGTGTGATCTCCTTATGGATGGCTAAAATAAATTGTGATCTTGTTGGACTATTTTTCATGACCTTCTGTGGACTGTATGAAAGGGTATTGCAACCTTAATTAAACTGCTAAGTCTACCTTACCTTTGTCTTGCCTATTGCAACAAGTTGAGTCCATTAAAGAGTGTCTCTATGTGTATGGATTAAGGATGCCTTTGTTCATTTGAAGGAGAATCTATCTTGCTTGATTTAGGACTATCCTAAAGGCATGCCATTTATTGCAGCCTAACCTTTAAACTACTACAATATATATTTTATCTCTCTCACAAGGTATGCCATCTGATCCTTTGGTGACTTGTCCTTTCAATGACAATATGTTACCCTAAAAGTATCTGAGTATAAGGAACATCCAAACTAGATCTCAACCAACATTGTTATAGTTCATTATCGTTGTTCTTTAGTTGTTGGTTTGTATTACATGATACTATTTCTATTCTCATTGTTTAGTTTATGTACATTGCAATTGAAAAATTGTATCTCAAGGACCAACTTTAACATAATGACTATTGGAGTGTCAAAGTTGAAAGAGACAAAAAATTTGTTTTGAATTTATTACAACAATATTGTTCTGTATCTAGCTCTTTTTTAGTTTTGTGTTATGCATTAAAGTATAAAATTTTAATTTTCTTATATCAAATCCTAACCTAACCCTGAATTTCAACAATTGTCTTAATTAGCTAAATATGTCTTTCTAATGTTCATTAGTGTCCAGGGTGAGATTTACCATGTCTAGGATATTTAAAATACATGGGCATGCTCGCTAAACCTAGGGTCTCACTTTGTTGCCAACAATAGTTTCTATTGCCATGACATAATGAAATTTTTATAGAAGAAAATATGGATATATCATGGAAACCTTCAAGGTAGTATATTCAAGATTGGCTAACTGAGATGGAAATCAAGTTTTCCCCAAAATAAACATAGAACCTACAAGTGAACCTTGAGTGGTGGAAGGAAAGGTATATCTATTCTAATAAACATGAAACTTTATTTGCTAAGTTTTATAACTTGTTGCAATAATGGATTAAAAGACAAGTTATAAAATTCTAAAGTTAACTTTCCTTCCAATTGACTATATTTATGTTGAGCATGGATTAACACAATCTAATATGTTTTAGAAATATATAATAACCTTTCTTTGAAAATCAATAAAGCTTCCCCATACTATAATAATTTTCCTTGCGATGGCTATTTTGATCGCTATTTGTACACACAAATATAATGTCTTTCCTTGTTGAATTGCAAGCATTGGAAGCTCATCATGTATGTCTTTTATTTTTCATCATATGAAGACTTGAATCATGAAACCTTGGACAAGGGCATCATGAACACCTTCTGCATGAGAGTAAGGTATTGCAAGTTTAAACTTAGTATTGTTTTTACTTTTTTGGGGGCTTTATATGAAACAAAATTTAAGATAGTTCAGTCAGGGTCAATTCTAACAGCTGTCAAGTTGAGGTCAATTTCCCATAAGTGTATTTTAATTCTTTAGTTAGGACTCATGAATCATATTTTTACTGAAAGGTAAAGGGATTTGTTTATTAACTTAGATCTATATCAGATCCATGATTTCTTTGTTCTCTGAGATGTGTTTTGAAATCACTATATTTGATATTCCCAAGGAATAAATAAAAATATACATTTGACTAGTCCTACAAGGACTCAAGTGTGATGGATACTGTTTTTTTGTCCATCATTCAAGAACAGAGAAATTTAAGAAAACTATTAAAAGTCTTCCTTACGTATTCTTTAGGATACTCAATTTTTCATCTTGAATTGTCTTACATAAGCACAAGAGGTAGTATGCTTGTTAGAAATGTTGCTTCTGACTAAAAGTTCAACCCTGCTCAGTTAAGTAAATTTTCGAGGCAAGTTACCCTTAACATTTTATTTGTTAATGGAAATGTAATCGCGGACCACGGTTTATGAGCCTAACTCACTAGGATAGTAGCATGAAATTTATATGGAAGTAATTATTCAGGAACAGAATGCACTATCAGTTATATATGCCAAAATATATAATGTTCGCATCCCTTAGATAAAGGGTTTCACTATTTGCATTACATACACTGCAGCCAAAACCCTGGGAGTGACAAACTGCATCAACCCAAAAGAGCACGAGAATCCCATTCAAGAGGTACTGCTACTTCAGATTATGGTTGTATATAATAACTATATCTCTAACATAATTAGCTCAAAGCTCAAATTATGGTTGTATATAATAGTCATCTCTCTAACACCTATTAGCTACAAAGCTCATGGGAAGATAAACACTTTCGCAGGTGATAAGAGACATGGTGGATGGCGGTGTGGATTACAGCTTTGAATGCATTGGAAATATAGATATATTGTATGTTGGAGGACCAAGTTGGTATGTCGACTTGAACGAAAGCCGACTTAGTCGATCAGCTAACTAAGTCGGTCAGTCGACTAAACTAGAGATTAGGTCAGCCACCTAAGGTCGTGTCGGTTCACCGAAGCGACAGGTAGTTATTTTGTAACTGTTTTGTAATCATATATATTAGGCTGTTGAGCCAGAAGAGAACTCAACTCAGTTCTCTGTATTGTATGGACCCATTCATGTTAATATAATCTGTTAATTCATCTACTTGTTCTTATCTCTTGTCTCTGTTATGTATGTATGTTTTAGTATGTATTATTGGTAACCTTATGTGATCTGTGAGATTACAACATTGGTTCCATTGTCGGTAGTACATGTCTGAGATGTATGCAAACAGATGATATCAGAACAGGAGATTAAGGACTGGTGGGAACATAAAAATGCAAATTATTTGCAGAATTACGCACGAAGAAACAGATTAATGACTGCATAATAAAAAGTGAGATTCTTTACAGAGACACATGAGAAGTTTGTAGAATCAGTGCCCCAACTTCTAAAGAAACTCCTAGATGAAAAAGATGAAAGAGACTAAAGATCAATAGTTGCTAGAAAAATTGATCCGAGGGGTAAGAACAAACTTGTCAGAGTGGTTTGAAAAAATTGCCAACGACTTCTACGAGGAGCAAGCAGTAGAAGACAGAACTTCGATGGAAACCGTCAAGGAGAAATTTTACATAGACCTCACCGAGCAATTTCTGTGTTCCTTACCGAACTTGTTGTTTAAGTTCCTGATCAAGAAGGGAGTGGGTCATATTTTCGAACCTCATCCATCACTTCACAGACCACCATTAAACCCTAACTGGACAGAAAAACAAAAGAGGTGGAAAAAATTCATTGCAGAAAGGGAGTGGGAATACTTCCTAAGCAAGTAGACGGAACTATCCGGGCTTTCTAAAGCATCGGGTAGGCTATGGGGGGGTAGCTGGTCATATGTCAGGATAAATTGGAGTGGATTCTAGTCGACTAAAAGCAAATACCAATCACCAGTAGTGAAAAGTCGACCAAAAGGGAAATCAAGAAGATAGTATCACACAAAGGTATCATTGGACGTTCAGAAAATAGAGAGGGAAGAGAGACAACAAAGGAGGGAAGAAACAAGAGAAAGAGCCTTAGCACTACACAAAGAAATGAGCACTAGGGAGACCGCCCAGGAAAGACATCCACCAGAGTTGGGTCATGGCCGACAAGAAGAAGGCATGGAAGAAGAGGCGTCCCCTACAGAAGAAGAATTGTGGATAGAGCAGCCAGAAGCTCTCCAATTAGAATCTCCCCAAGAAGGAACAACTCTATCTCTATTGAATCCGCGTACCCGAATACAAACTATTGTCGAAGAGGACCTCCGACTATGAGCTGGTGACTTTGGTATATGGAGCCGACTAGACGATGAGACATACACTGGAAGACACCTCATTATTCGTCGACCAGAAGAAGGAAATTGGGTTACCTTTCAAGCGGTACCCTCAGACCGAAGTATCCACTTACTTTTACTGACACATGAAGGAGCACCCCCCTACCAAATACAGCTTTGGAGGACACAGAACATTCAGAACTGCAGATAGGTAACTACAGTTGGACATCGATAGAAGAAGTCAAAATCAACCGACTGCTAGTCGAAGATGAAACGACAAAAACCACCGACGGAGATGAAAGTTCTGTCGACGATATTTCTGTAGAGAGGAATAAGCAAATAACCCCACCACCCCCACCACTGCCACCTCCCAAAAGTAGTGACAGTGATTCTGACATGGGTCATGGGTCACCACATATTCCTCTATATGAGGGGGATGAGGACCCCAGACGACACTGGTTCATCTGTGAGTCAACTTGGGAGGCTAACCAAGTTACGGATGAAGACAGATAGATGGCACAGTTCACCGGTGCCTTGAGGAAAAGGGAATTAACTTGGTATATGAACTTTTTTGAAAGAAAACCTCAAGAAACCAAAGCTGATATCAAAGCACAATTTCTATCATTTTTCAAAAATCCAGATGCAAAACATCTAGCAACAAAGAAATTAAAAACAACCTCGCAGAAGCCAGGAGAAACTGTCCGTGATTATGATAAGCGATGGAAAGACCTTCTTAGCCAACTGGACTATGTTATAGATGAAAAATTATTAATCCAGTGGTTTCTTGCAGGTTTATCTCAGAAAATCCACCGACAAATAAGTCTGGAAATGTTCAAGTCTTATGAAGATGCACTTACAAAAGCTCTCCAAGTGGAAATGGATGAGAACATACCAGCATACTCCACCGATCATAGACTATAAGAATAGATTGAGATCATGCAAAAGTCATTAAAAGAATTAAACCTTAAAAGTTAGGATATCTGGTGCATGAAGTGCTCAATGACCGGAAATTCAAAAGACAACTGTCGACAGGAAATCAGCCGACAGGACGTTCGATTCGTGTAGACGAAATTTTTTTGCGACATTTTCTAGGAGCATGGAGACCACTCGACAAAAGATTGCCCATTCAACATGAAGAATGGTAAGGCATCTTGGTGTGCAATCTGCAAAACTAAAAATCATAACACAGCCGACTGCCATCTGAACCTGAAGAACTGAAAGAATTATCATGCAGTCGATCAGACCATTGCAGTTGCACAAAATAATGAGAAAAACAACTTACCAAATGATCAGAACAATCAGAGGTACGATGGTCGAAGATATGAGCGCCAGTATTACAATCGACGTGGAGGCTACGGAGGTTGAGGTCTATTCTTTGGAAATCGAGACAACCAACCACATCGACCCATCCAATGCTTTACATGTTATAAGGAGGGACATCAGTTTGCAGACTGTCCTTATAAAGACAGAACTGACCTCAAATTTTGTACTCATTGTCGAGTAGGGGATCACTCACTAGAGGATTTCCCTACCATGCTGGAAAAAATAAATAAAAAGAAAAATGTTAATGTCTTGTTGTGTGTGCAAAAAAATGATGTAATAAACACAAAGAATTTTCATATTGTAACCCGAAAAGGGACAAAAACAGGAAGTGATAACCCAAGAATCAACAAAATAAAAGAGAAAAATGTCTACCCTGATCCACTTAAAGAAAAACAAACATGTAAAGAAGCAACAAATGTATTCAAAGAATTTGCACGATAGGAGGAGACTAATGACAATCGACATAACATAATAAAAGAATTAATACAGCTCATACAAAAAGATAACTCAGTATCTTAGTTCATCGACTTGATATATGAAATAAAACACCACAACATCAAAAAACAAACAAAGAATATCTGTAGTTTAAATCAAAGAGATAAAAGTGATTTCGACCCACTTGTCAACCTGGAAATTGAAGGATACCATGTCCGACAAGTAGTGCTTGACTTTGGATCACAAGTAAACATCATGACTCGTGACACTTGGGAACAAATGGGTAGACCTCGACTATATGAATCAGGTATATACCTGAAAATAGCCAACCATGGCCTAATTGAACCTATTGGAGTCTGGAAAAATGTTGATACAACGATAAAAGGAATATCGACCAAAGTCGACTTCGAAATCATTGACCCTAAGGAAGGATCCAGTTCCTTCCCAGCGTTAGTAGGTCGACCTTGGGGTAGAAAGATGAAAGCATCAATATCCCTGGACAAAGAGAGAATCAAATTAAAAGGAAATGGACAAAGGTCATTGTACCTATTCATCCATCCCAAGGAGAACCATGGATAGAACCTATCGATGAAGAAGTCGAAATCCGACAACTTTATCAGATACAAAACAATGCAGATTATACAAAACCTAATATCTACAGAGAACTTCATTTAGGCAACCAAGACTCAATCGGTTATAATTCAGACGTAGAATTATATGATTGGGAAGCCAAGAACTACGAAACACAAGCAAGAGGGTGTTGGACTATTCAAAAAGTACAGAAAAATCCCACCCAACAGTGCTTCATAGTGTCCATTGTCCCAAAAATATTTGAGAAGAAAATTAGGGAATACCCTACTTTAAAACCTACCAATGTAAATACTACACAAGTACCAAGATATAAGGAAAAAGAATCACCAGTCATGCACATAGAACAAGTTTCCAAAAATATTGGTGAACATGGTCGACTACAAAGTTTAGTAGAAACTTTTACAAGACAAGCTACTAGATGGTGGGATACCCATCAGACAAAATTGTAGACCTGGTCATCAACTTCGACTTACTTTGTTGAAAGTTTTGGAGGAAAGAAGTTAACCAAACAAGATCAGATACCCATATTCATTCAAGGACAGAATCCAGAAGATCATATTAAGACATGTGAAAAATAATGGAGAAGACTTGGATATAGGGATGAACGAGCATGGCCACACCTGTTTCCATCAACCCTCACCGACTTACCAAACAAATGGTATAAAATGGAAGAATCTAGGGGTGAAACCTTCCTATGGCATGAACTCAAAGAAAATTTCATTAAATATTTCAACTCTATACCACAAAATGAAAAGTTGGTCGAAACAGTAAAACAGATTAAAGAATTTATACAACCGACAGAAAATAAACCCTTAAAAGATAACTGACAGACAAGGAACTATAACAATATATAACTGGGACAATACCACAGTTAGAAAATGAAAATACAAAAGGGAAAAGCTTTAGATGGAAATCAAACCATGTCGAAACGACCAAACCTATTCGTACAATGCTTAAAGTTGAAACAACCGACAAGGAGGAAATCGACCGAATGTCTGCAGTCAAATTCCCTGCCACATTCTTCCAGTTTAAATAAGGAAACCGACCAATCAATGAATCCAAAGCTCCAGAATGGCTAGATGCTAAAGTCAAAACTAGAGAATTCGACATCTCAAATGATGACCGACCAAAAATGGCAAAGATTGGTGACTACTGGAGTGAAGAGAAGACCACAGAGATAGTGAACTTATTAAAAGAGTTCCAAGATGTATTTGCTAGAGATTATAAAGACCTCAAAGGATTAGTCCATGAAATCGAAGAAATGAAGATTGACACTAAACCTGATGTTTGACCTATGAAGAAAAGGCCATATAAGCTAGCTCACAAATACAAAGAGATAGTCAAAAAGGAAATTGATAACATGCTTGAAGCAGGCATCATCTATCCTATTGACCAATCAAAATGGGCAAGTCCAATGGTTGTACAACCTAAGAAACATGATCCGACCAAACTAAGAATTTGTGTCGACTTCAGAGAACTAAATAAAGTCACACTAACAAACCCATTTCCAACTCCTTATGCAGATGAAATCTTAAATGAGGTGGTAGGACATGAATGCTACTCATTTACAGATGGATTCCCAGTTTATAACCAAGTGCTAATAGCTAAAGAAGATAATAATAAAAAACAACATTTGTATGTGAATTTGGCTCATTTGCTTACAAGGTTATGCCTTTTGGATTAAAGAATGCACCTGCAGTATTTTCTAGAATTGTTGTCAAAACATTTCAAGAATATATTTACAAGACCATGGCAGGCTACTTTGACGATTGGACAATATACTCCATGTTAAAGGACCATTGCAAGTGGCTAAGGCTTATGTTGGAGAGATGTCGACAAATTCAACTATCCCTGAACATTAGGAAATGCATATTTGTGACCCCCATAGGGATATTATTAGGGAACATTGTCTGTAAAGAAGGTATTATGATTGAATTTGCAAAAATCAAAATTATCCTCAACCTAAAACCACCAGTAAACCCAAAACAAATCAGGGTCTTACTTGGCCACACAGGCTATTACAGAAAATTCATAAGATATTATTCAAATATGACCTATCCACTCGAATAACTATTAAGGGATGATAAAGAGTTCAACTGGACAGAGGAGTGCCATATATCATTTGAAAAAATAAAAAGAAAACTAGTCAAAGCACCAATCCTAAGGTTTCCAAACTAGTCGATCAAATTCCATGTTCATATTGATGCATCAGGTCTAGCAATAGGAGTAATCTTAACTCAACCAAGAGATGATGGAATGGATTATCCTATAGTTTACAGTAGTAGAAAATTAAACAAAGCTGAAAGAAATTATTCAACAACAGAAAGAGAAGCACTAGGAATGGTCTTTTCACTACAAAAATATCGACATTATCTTCTAGCTAACCCATTTATATTCTATACAGACCATCAGGCACTTAAATATCTTGTCAATAAACCACTACATCATGGAAGGATTTGTCGATGGCTACTACTATTCCAAGAATTCGAATTCGAAGTTGTTGTCAGACCAGGTAAGTTAAATGTCAGTCCCGACCATTTATCCTGAATCGACACAGGAGAGGAGCCAACAGGAGTCGAATATGACTTACCAGATGCACATATATTTCGGATAGAAGCAGTCCCAGCAGAATTAGAGGAAATAGCTCAGTTCTTAGAAGATGGACAAGCACCAGAATGAATGAGTACAAAGAAGAAACAAATCCTAGCTATGAAAGCTACACCATACAGTCTTATAAATGGATTCCTTTACAAGATGGGATTAGATGACATCCTCATAAGGTTTGTACTGGAACATGAAAGAGACAACATTATGCATGAAGAACATTATGGACCTACAGGAGGACATTTCCAAGCAGACAGAACTGCAAAGAAAATCTAACAGTCAGGGTTATGGTGGCCGACACTTCACAGAGATTGCAAAAATTTTGTAAGTCAATGTGACAGATGTCAATGACTAGGTCGACCCCTGCCTAGCACAGAAATGCCTTTGATATTAGTAAACCCAAGTTTGACATTTGAAATTTGGCCCATAGACTTCATAGGACAATTTCCTATACCAGCAAAAAGGACAAGTGCAAGGTACATCGTAACTGCAGTCGAATATGTAACCAAATGGGTAGAGGCAGAACCAGTCGACACATGTTCTAGTGAGATAGCTACTAAGTTTATCTATGAGAATATCATCACCAAATTTGGATGTCCACTAACCTTAATTAGTGACCAGGGAACACACTTTATCAATAGAACTATCAAAACCCTAACCGACCAGTTCCAAATCGACCACCGTTGGAGTACAGCATACCATCCTCATTTGAATGGAGAAATTGAAGCATTTAATAAAACATTAACAAAAGGATTAACAAAAATATGTAATGCTGATAAGGACGATTGGGATGAGAAAATACCTGCAGTATTATGGGCATACAGAACAACATATAAACGCTCAACTAACCAAACCCCCTTTCGACTAGTCTATGGACAAGAAGCAGTAGTTTCATTACACTTTCGACAACAGACACCTATTATTACAGAGATCCTACATGTCAATGTCAAACAAGGAAGAAGGGACCGACTATTGCAACTAAGTAAACTCAAAGAAAACCGACTAATGGCAATACAATAGCAAGAAATCTAGAAACAACAACAAAAGCATGGCACGACAGAAACATCAAAAACAAAAACTTGTCAGTGGGAGATCTTGCTTTACTATACAATAATCAGGTAAAAGGTAAACCTAAAAAGCTACATACATAATGGATGGGACCCTATGTTGTCAAAGAGATACATACCAACGGATCAGTCCAACTAAGGACGTTACAAGGCATAATATTTTGGAAACTTGTTAATGGAGCCCGACTAAAACACTACAGAAACTAAAAAATTAAAAAAATTAAAAAAATCATATAACGACCATAATGGTTAAAACAAAAGCTATAAAAATATAAGAAGCAAAAAAGAAAAATAATACCGTACATGCAAAAAACTATGACAGAAAATTACCACTTCGACAACCGTACATGCTGGCCGACTTCAAATAAGCATCATCGATCACACACACTGGATGAATTCAAATAATCATCAAACCTTCGACAGCACAGAGGGCAGAACCACAGATAGAAGAAACACAGGCAAAGCAGCAGGTAATCACTCCGGCTGCAGAAAGTCTCATCCCGACCCAGGATCCAAGGGGAGAGGCAGAACCAGAAAACCCAGAATATGATATCACAAAAGACATTATACAAAAATTATCGAAAGAGAAAGCAGCTGCAAGAAATAAGATAAGAACACAACAAAGACAACAAGGAAAAGGTAAGCGCAAGCTTATCATTGTAGAATCATCAGACGACAAGGAGGAACTGGGATCTATGACCATCGACATAATAGAAGATTCCGCAGCAAATAAAGTGCCGATGGAAACCCAATTCCAGATATTTATCGAGGCAGGAGCACTACCAGGTCGACTAAAGAAATCCAAGGTCACCCACATGTCGACACCTGAAAATGTCGTAGATCTTGTGTCTATGCCTCCACCTCCATCCCCGACAAAAGTAACAGAGGAGCAAATACCAGAACAACATTCGATAAGCCCACTCGACTTGTGCAAAAGTGTTGTGTCAGAATTTGAGAAAGAGAAGTTAGATAGGGACAGATACCTCCAGGATTACATAGAAAAATTGCTTGCAATATTCACCCAAGTGCAGAAGCTCTCTACAAAATCACCTCTCTTCGAAGTCGGTGGGTACCCACTACCAGTCCCCCAAACTGGCCAAATACCCCACAAACCAAATATCTTTGCAACTATCACTTTGACCTTTGAGAGAAATATAGACAAGGAAGCTGAAGTTGCCAGATGTCGGACCTCGACTATTACTCTGATTGTACCAGAACCCCACTTACCAGCCACTGATCCAACCGAAGGAGAAGAAGAAGAGAATATCGATGATATAAATCAAGAAATCAACCAACTCTTCTCTAATTTTGATTCACCTCCTCAGATCGACAATACACCTCTTGACCTCACTTCCACCAACCCAATCAACCCCGACCATTCACCAACTCCATTACCACCACCACCACCACCCCCCGACTTAGAACAAACCCCACCATAACCATCAGCACCAACTGCATCCACTTCTGCACCCCCTGCATCTAACCAAATAGAGGTGGAAGTCATCCCACATTCCCAAACGAAAGAAACCATCAACCACTGCTATACCACAAACCGAAAATTCCGACTCGACTTTTGCAAGTACACAGGTGCCGACAAAAACATAAACGGAAAAGCATAAGAAGAAGAAGGAGAAATAGAAGAAGGAGCATCATGGACAGCCATCAAAGGTCCATATCAAATTGAAATATGCAACCTCACTGACCAATGCAGAGCTAGGACAACTCCTGAAAACCCTAGCAGTCGAAGCAAAGACAAGGATCCAACAGAGACGTAAGCAACTCGACAACAAGGAAGAAGAACAGGTCGAGTTCCTCAACAAATTTAGAAACCTTGCACAATCAGTAATTCCAGGACCAGTATAGGTCGACACTAACAAACCACTCGAAAGAGCTTATCAGCTATTTGAAAGCATGGTATCGGCACTCCAAGCACAAATTCAGGAAACAAAGGAGGAGCAGAAAGAAGAAACCGTCCGACTGTTGATGGCGCAGCACGCTGCCTTTTCTGAAGCCTATAGATTCATCTACTTTTTCTTATCTCTTGTCTTTGTTATGTATGTATGTTTTAGTATGTATTATTGGTAACCTTATGTGATCTGTGAGATTACAACATTGTACCAAGCCTTTTTGGCCACCCATTATTGAAACACCCTTTATACTCTTTTTTCAACTTTATTGTGACTCATACAAAAAGAATTAGCTATTTAGGAAACTAATAATAGAGAGATCCTGGATATGCAATAAACAAGCTCCATTAGTAAGGTCTGTTAAGGATATGCATAAAAGAAAAAACTTTAAAGCTGCATTATGGTTCAAGGGTTTTTTCACTATTTTTTCAACTTCAATGTGACTCATACAAAAAGAATTAGCTATTTAGGAAATTGATAATAGAGAGATCCTGGATCTACTATAATCAAGTTCCATTAGTAAGGTCTGTTAGGGATATGCATAAAAGTTTAAAGTTGCATTATGGTTCAAGTATCCTCATGGTTAATGTCTTGGAAAACTGGATGTGATTGCAGGCCTGGGGCTTGACAGTGCTATTGGGTTTTGATTCTAGTGAAAGAAGGTTTGGCCTTCTTCCAATGGAGATGTTCATGGGCAGGAGGATAGTGGCTAAATTTAACAATACCATATACCTATCTCTCTCTCTCTCAGGTATGTCCATTGTTTCGTTAGTGACTTGTCTCCTAAGAGACAAAGTGTGATCGTATTATAAATCTGAGTATAGACATTAAGGAATGTCTAAACCACATTGTTTTATTCTATTTGTCCATTTATAATATTTTTCCATGTGTTTGACTAATTTTTTTCATACATAGCCTAGGTAACTGTAATTGATGCATGTACATAGTGCTGATATGTAGTAATCCTGGCTTGGTTTGGAGCAAAATGGGTCATAGCATCAATTGAATGGATATTTAGTTTTGACATTGAGGAATCATGCAAAAATGAGTAAATAGAGCTCTGTAATTGAATCACATATCTTGAATCACATAGATTTGGAGAAGGCTCAATTGGGTCTTGGGCACAGCCACAATAGAGCCAACGTGAAATTCAATGTCAATAGAGTGGATAACATGGTTATACAAGCTATTAGTCTTCTCAAAACCTTGGACAAGGACATCATGAACACCTTCTGCATGAGAGTAAGGTATTGCAATTTTAAACTTAGTATTGTTTTTACTTTTGGGGGGGTTTTATATGAAACAACATTTAAAATAGTTCAGTCAGGGTCAATTCTAACAGCTGTCAAGTTGAGTTCAAATTCCCATAAGTGTCTTTTAATTCTTTAGTTAGGATTCATGAATCATATTTATACTGAAAGGTAAAAGGATTTGTTTATTAACTTAGATTTATGTCAGATCCATGTTGTCCTAGCATGAGACCTCTTTTCCATCATGAAGGGAGAAAGTGAACTCTTGATGTTGCAATCGGGTGAAGAAGGGAGACACCTTGAAAATGAACAATTAAAGAAAGTAATAATCATAATATAATGACAATACAGATGTGTAACGATTGATGTGTCGATGCATGATTTGAGATAGCATAACCTTTGGAAATCATTTTAAGAATGTTGTTTGTGCTATTGTTACATGCATAAGTGATAATTAATTGCATAGAAATTCCAACAAGTGATTTTATATTTGAGTTATTGTGTGTAATTCTAGATTCATTTCATACCATTGAGGTTATGCAATGAAGAAATTAAGTGAGGAAATTTCCATTGACTGCTAAATGTTTGAGATCTATGTTAGTAGGACATGTTGTAGGTGGATTTATGTGATGATGGAAGCGACAATAAGACCATGAAACGATACAAAATACTATTACCTACAAAGATTCAGTCAACATGAGGGTAGCCTCACAATTAACTAAAATTCTAATTCTTTGTGGAAGACAGTTGAAATTTTGGAATTGCAATTTTAGATTTAGGTTTTGCTAATGAATTTTGATGGCTGCTTTGGTTGATTTATATTTTGTCAAGAGGACACACTGTAGGAATATTATGTGTTGATTCATACAAGAGACAAAATATATGAGCATGAACTCATAGTTAATCTTTTGGATTTTTTTTTTTATATCCATCAACATGCGTCTCTTTTTCGATGTGCTTCCGACACTCCAGTAAACACATCCAACGGCCGTGTCATGACTCCGATGCTTCCACCCGTTGAATGACCGACGGTTAAAGTGTCAGACCACGTCAGAAGGCTGACTCTTCCAGTGTCATATGGCGTTGATTATTCGACACTTGTTGGATAAAAATACCGACGACAACACCATCCCTCCGACACTTCTATCCGTCGGATGGCCAACGCTTCAAGGGTCGGGGGATGTCAGATTTCCAACGGTTTATGCAATTTTTTTGGCACTTTGGAAGAAAATACGGTCGAATATGCGACACAGTGGTCTGTCAAATCTTCGACCCACATTAGTAGCATGTTGAAGATCCGACGTTACACCACCGACGGCAAAAAAAAGTGTATGTGTCAAAAAGGCGACAGACAAGTGTCGAATTTCAGACATGCAATGTGTCGGATTTTGGGGTGAAATTTTGTTGTGATAAATGGCTAAATCCTGACAAGGATGGTACTTATAAATCAAATCACATTAACTCACCAATAGGATGACAGCTATTAGCTATTAATCAACTTGAAAATTACCTAAATGCACATTCAGGCATAAGTATAGTAAAGATAAAGATGATGGTTGAAAAACTCATAACAAAAGAGCTTACAATTAGAACAAACAAGATGAGACGCTTGACAATAGAATAGGATTACAAATACTCAAATTTGAACCCTTATTATAAAATCAATCATGGGCTTTATAGCCTTCTACAAAAATGACAAATCCTGAAAATCTAATCTGTTTACACAAAAAATACTTGAAAGTGATAGTTTTCTCAGATTAGGGCTTCAAACCCTTACTAACTATTTATCTATCTATTCTGAAGATCTAGTTCACTGAGTGAACTTTTAATAACTGAAGTGGTCACTGATAATCACCACCGCTGGTTCAGTGTGAAATTGCCACCAACAGCCAGTGTCTTGGTGTTTAACTGAAGTGACCTTTCTTGTTTAATCTGCCATATTTTTCTACCTTGTCGTCGCGGTCGCTGATCGGAAGCTCTGTCTTCTAGCACATCGACACCCTAAACTGGAATGCTGCCGCTATTTCAGAGGTGAAACGAACTAGTTTTATCTCTTTCGTAAGTCGTTTGTCAAAGGAATCGAGGCATTAGTCCTCTACGGCGCCGATGGAAAGTCTTTTTATTCGCCGATGCATGTAACTGTTATTCGGAATGATTTTTGTGATTGATCAAAAGCCTTGTCTGTTGCCTCACCAACACTGTGGAGATGCTTAGCATTAACTCATCGATCTGTAGTCCTTAGTTCTTCTGATCATCGATGCTTTTCTATTGATTGATCAGAAGCCTTGTCTGTTGCCTTACTGACACTGTGGAGCTGATTGGTTCTAAACTCGCCAATCCGTAGCCCTTAGTTCTTCCGATCGCCGATGAGTCTCTATTGTCGTGGAACCCACAGTGGGTCTGTCTCCCGCCATTGCGGCTCTTTAGTGGACTATCTTGCCGATCTGTAGTCCTTAGTTCTTTCGATCGCCAATGATTTTCTATTGATTGATTAGAACCCGTAGTCAATCTATCTCCCACCGTTGCGACTCCTTAGTAAACTATTGTGCCAACGATTAGTGTTTTCAAGTTCCAACGCATAGCCCTTAGTTCTTCTAATCATCGATGATTTTATATTGTGGTCGAACCCGTATTCAATCTATCTTCCGCCGTTGCGGCTCGTTAGTGAACTATTGTGCCGACGGCTAGTGTTTTCAAGTTTTGACACATAGCCCTTAGTTCTTCTGATCGCCGATGATTTTCTATTGTGGCAGAACCCATAGTCAGTTTGTTTCCCACCTTTGCAGCTCCTTAGTGAACTAGTTTTATATTTTCAAGCTCTGATGCCTTATCAAGTAGTGGTTTTGATCTCCGACACGTGACTTCGGTGGCATTTTAGTGTTTTATACCGCCGACACTGCGGAAACTTTCAGTTTTACTTTTCCAATCTGTAGTCCTTAGTTCATCTGATTGCCAAAGTTTTCATTCGATCATGGAAGACACAGTCTATATGTCTGTCAGTGGATAATGAGATGTTCTGATCCTCTCCCAAGCCACCAAAGCTACAACTTTGTGAAATTTTCATCAAAAAATAGAGGCTTTCAAACTGTTAGCGATATTCATATCCCTCATTGCGTGAATTAAATTCTTCATACTATCGAAATAAATTATTTTGGGAGATAACACACTCCTATCTCATGCTAATGAGACCTCTAAGCTATGGCATGAAATATTTGGACACATGAACTACACATATCTTCAAGCACTGAACAAGGATGATATGGTGGAAGGGCTTCCTTCAATCAAATTTTCCAATGGAGCTTGCATTGGTTGTGTAGTTGGGAAGCATCCAGAGAGTACCTATGAGAAGGGGAAGGAAAGGAGAGCCACACAAAAAAATGTACCGGTACATTCAAACCTCATTGGTCCTATTCCTACTCCCTCCTATGGAGGATTAAGGTATGTACTCACCTTCATAGCTGGCTACTTGAGATTCTGCTGGGTATACTTCCCTAAGTTAAAATCTGAATTATTTGAGACATTGAATATTTTGAAGGCCTTAGTGGAGAACCAAAGTGGGAATAGGATAAAAATCCTTAGGACTGACAATGGTAAATAATATGTCGATAAAAATATGCAGCATATTTTTTAGGAATGTGGCATTCAAATGCAACACTCAGACCCCTACACAGCACAAAAAAATGGTGTGGCATAGAGGGGAAATATGGCTCTAAAAGAGATGGCCACATGCATGATAGAGGAAAGGGATCTATGTCCCAAGATATGGGCTGAGGCTATCATTTGTGCTGAATATATTCATAACAGGACATTACACAAATCATTCAAAGGAAAAAATCCATACGAGGCATGGTTTGGCCATAAACCAAATCTCTCACATTTCTGAATTTTTGGCTCAAGGGCATGGGCTTGAATTCCATCAGAAAAGACGAAGGAATTGCAGCCATAGATCAAGGAATGTATCATGGTTGGTTATGGTGAGGAAACAAAGGGTTATAATTTCATTGACAAATCCATACTCAATTCTTAATTGAGAGGAGTGTGCAATTCGAAGAGGATATCATACCATATTTTGAGCTTGCACCGGGGGAATGCTCTTCTCCCCAACACCATGATGATATAAGTAATGATTCAAGCTCTGATTTTTCTGATATTTATGATAATTACATGGCTTAAGATGAAATTTTTGTACATGAATCACCTTCAAGGCCCAAGTGGGTTGAAAAAACCATACAAGCTGCAGGGGAATTGGAAGGAAATCCCCTAGATCCTAGGAAGACAAGATCCCAATTTCGCAATGCTTCTTATGTAAGTGAAATTTATATTGCTGAGAAATGTTATATGATGATTGAATATTATCCATAGTAATATCAGGAATCTTTTCATGATCCAAGGTGGCAATCAACCATGCAAGATGAATTCAATTCTCTCCAAGAGAATGCAACATGGGAATTGGTTCCCCTTCCTCCCAAGAGGAAGCTTGAGCAATGTAAGTGGGTCTTTCAAACCAAAATTGTTGTAGATGGTTCTGATGTTAAGTAAAATGCTAGATTATTTTCTATGGGCTACTCTCAATTTGAAATTTTGGACTACATCGATACCTTTTCATCGTTTGGAAAGATGGATTCAATTAGACTAGTTTTAGCAATTACAGCTAGTAAAGGTTGGGAAGTGCACCATATGGATGTCAAGAGTGAATTAGTACATGGTGAAATACAGGAATATATATACATGCAGCATATTGAAGGTTTCCAAGAGGATCCTTCACTTGTTTACATGTTGAAGAAATCACTTTATGGGCTCAAGCAAGCCCCCAAGGCTTGGTATGCAAAAATGGATACTTTCTTGCTCTCAATTGATTTCATTCGATGAAAATATGATCCAAATGTGTATTTGTAGAAAAATGATGTTGTATTTCAGGTTATTGTACTGTATGTATATGACATCTTAATTACATGGATCTGCAACAACCAAATTGGATCAATCAAGGCATCTCTACACAATGATTTTGCAATGACAGATCTGGGATTTTTAAAACAATTTCTAGGATTGGAAATTGAGCAATGTGAAAGAGGCATCACGCTCAACCAACCTAATTATTCTTCAAACCTGCTAATAAATTTCAAGATTACTTATTGTAAGGCATCCAAGTTCCCTTTTCTTTCTGGCATAAAACTAGGTGAATTTGGTGATTCTCCTTTGGTAGATTGTTCATTGTACACGTAGCTAGTTGGTAGTTTGTTGTACCTTACACATAAAGGACCTGATTTGTCTTATGTTGTTAGTGTTGTAGCAAGGTATATGAAACAACCACATGAGGTCCATTGGAAGGAATCCAAAAATATCCTCCAATATTTCCAAGGAACAAATGTTTTTCGGGTACACTATGCAGCTAGTTCTTCACTTGAACTAGTTGGATTTTCTGATTCAGATTGGGCTGGATATCCCATTGATAGAAAGTCCACTTCATGTTTTTTTTTATGCTTGTTTATGGTCCTATTTTTTTGTCTAGTAAGAGAAAACACACAATTTCTCTTTCTTCAGCAGAGGCCGAATAGATGGGAACAATGAATGCAGCCACACAATGTGTGTGGTTGCAAGGAATTCTTCAAGAGTTTGATGTTGCATTTTATTCTCCCACTACCATTTGGGTGGATAATAAAAGTTTCATCAAGATATCTATAGATCCAGTTCATAGGCAGAGAACAAAGGACATAGAGATCCATATGCACTACATCTGGGGCTTAGTGCATGACAGAGTGATTTCCTTGCAGTATAGCCCATCCATCGAGAAAACTGCTGACATATTCACCAAAAGTTTTACTAAGAAGACCTTCACTCACTTGAGATATTTGATTGGAGTGAGTGATGGATGGTGATTGCTGCTATTTTTTGTAGGTTTTCATCCCCATTCCAATTTTATAGGGGAGGTTTTGTCCCATGAGGTTTTCCTCTTTTCCTCATTTTACATGGACAAATAAATTTATGTTTGTATTGAGGTTACTTGAGCCTTTGTTTCCAAGGCCTCCAATAATATTTTTATGAGTTTTACTAATTTATGGTTACGTAGGGGTGTTTTAACACTAATCCACCACTTAGTACCTCATTATATATCCTTATCAATTTTATTTTCATTTTATGTAGTAATATGCTATGGTTTGGACTTAGGGAAGTTAATCCAACAATATAACCAGTTATTTTGATGCTTTCACACCTATAGGAGCACTCCAGCTCATTAAAACTCCACATGTGTGCCCTAATTAATGACATATATTCTCTCATTCCTCATTTTGATGATATTTGGTTGACTAGGAGCGCTAGGGGTGTTTCTAGCCCAATTTTTGGACCCTTGGAGCATTAATTGTCCACCTTGAACATCCCACTCACCTCTATTTGCTCACCCATGCATTCCATGGAGTCATGAATTTCCGAACACACTTCAACCATGTCTCATAGTGATTCAAGACTCTTTGGACTGAGTTAGAGCTTTTTTGGCCCACCTAGGGGGGATTGAGGCCAATTTTGGCCATTTCACATGTACACTCATATTTGGCTTGCTAAGATTTTCAAATTGAACTAGATGTAATATAAACCTGTTCTTAACATGTTCATATGTTAGAAAACTTAATAATATGCAGTTTCTATTCACACTGTGTATGTAAAATTGTTCCTCCTTCATTTTTTTTTTGCTGGTTATTGCAAGTATTTCGATTTGTGAGATTCTCTTGGGCTCCTAGATCATGTTGTAGATCAAAATTGTCACATAATTTTATCTGCCTCAAAATCTTAATTTACTAAGCTTGACCAACATTTTTGGCAGGTTTACCTATTCTCTCAACAAACTCATGGGAGAGGTTCTTATAAATCCTTTTGGATTTTGTTATTGAAAATTCAAAATTGAAAGCCTCGGAGACATCCTATGAACTCCATCCTTCTCTTCTAAGAGAATCGAACATGGAACTAACTTTCAATAGTATGCCTTCCAAAATAGGTTTCCTGTCAAATAAAACATTGTTCGGATCAAAAGGTATTGAAGACACTTGAACAATTTCACTGATATATTCTTCTCTCTAGCCCCCATTACTGATAAATGCACCTAAATCCTCCAAGTAGCAGAGTATCCATTCAGGCATGCTTCTACATTACAAATGATTACCATCTATATTCTCTTCAACTTCTGACTTCACCAATTTAATTCCCACCTTAGAAGAAGATGAGCAGGAGGAGGAGGAACGAGGTCATCCTGTTGGGTAAAATATCATCTTGATTAATTGACCTAATATTTAATTATCGACCGGGTTTGGTAGGATTAGAGTTGACACAAAATATATGTGAAGGTAGAAAGGTTCCTAAGGTATCGTGGTAATACTTTAGCAAACAAAAGATCAAAAGATATTTCAAAATGAAAAACTGAGTTGAACTCCTAAGGATTTAACTTTTTAAGATAAAAAAAACAGAGTACTAGGGAAGAGTGGTATCAAGTTATACTACTCTACTCTATAAACAATTACTAAAATATAAATATATGGACAGTGTTATGACAATGAACTATTGTTTATAAGAAGATCTATTTTACTACTAAATAACTTTTAGAGACTAACTGTACAGAGAAGAATTTACAACAACTAGATCTACTTTCTAAAAACTATACATGCAACTAATAGATGTACATTAACTTATATAATTCCATTCTCCTTGAATATTTTGAGGATAAGGGTTTACTGTAAGTGGAACAAGAGTAGGAGAAGTGTCAAAGTGACTTTCAAATGAGGTGAAGAAACTAAAGGGAATCAAATCTAATTTAATATCTACGAAAATATGTAGACTAAGAAATGTCTAATTACAAGCTATAGTAAACATGATGATTTATACACAAATAACTACTACTTACAAAAGATAGAATAATACTACAAGAAGATAGACATAATTCATAAACACATAGAAAACTTATAGGTTTCTTCAATAACTACATGATGAAAAGAACAAGTCTTATTGCTATGAAAAATTTACAAGGTACTAATCTATTAATGCATCGAAAACTTCACATGCAAAGGAATAAATCAAATCAAACCAAAGATATAATCACAAGATAATACAATAGACCAAAATACATGACAAAATTCTTAAACCTAAGGTGAAAAGAAAGAAGAAATAGGAATAAGGTTTAACAAGCATTTTAAAAAGTCTCATCTACAGTTTTTAAGAGGAAATACAACCATTGTCTAACTACTACTATCAAAACATAAACAGAAAACTAAAGAGACAAGCTCAAAACAGATTAGAAACGCCCAAGGTTGAATGAAAGACTAGATAGCAGACTAAAATGAAGGTCTGTATGAGAGGTAGAATAGTCTGTCTGAAGAAAATACTAAAACCTCAAGAAAATAGTGAATCTAAATGATTTTTTAGGACAGCTGAGCCATGCATATGATAACAAAGTGTAAAGGATAGAAATGAGACCTATGTAGCAATTAAATTCAATCTATGAAATAACTTAAATTCAACTCAGAATTAAAAACATCATTATCTATTCATTAAACAAACTGTAATATACTTTTAATTGAATTCATAATAAAATGGGAAGGGACAGAATTGAATTTACTGTAATTGACTCAAAGCAATCTATTGTACTAATCATAAACCAAGCAATAAACTAAAAAGACTTGAAAAAGGAATTTGAAAACTAGACTATGCGCAACTGGTTGCTTAACTCATGAAGTAAATTACATTAACAACATAATCTCAAAGTCTAAGCTACAGGAAATAAATGACATAAATAATTTCAATAACTAATTTGTAGAAATGAATTATAGGTAAACTATGCTAATTGCAAAAGAGGGAAAGAATGAAAATACATAGAAGTACGAAGCTTTGGTTGATGAGGGGCCCTCCCAACAATCAGAGTGATAACGGGTTCACGCTACTTAATACAAGATCATACACAGCATAGTAGAACTTCCATTAAATTGAAAATGTTATATAGTTTTGGGAACGAATTGATTACATGTATCAATTAAAAACTATATGTATCTCTCTAACTCTATCTCGGATTGCAGCGTCTATATATATAACGTTTTACAACAGGGTGAGCAAGTCGACCCTTTCAGTGATCAACTACTCTTAACATAAAGCAGTCATTATGACAGGAAACTAAACTGATAACCAACATATGACACTTCCTCCTTCTTCGCAAATCTGGTTCTTCCATGGCACGTGATGTGGCACACAAGATTTATTTTGGCATGGCCGATGTCAAGGTTTCATGCAAAGACATCATACAAGCAATATTATAGAAAGGGGTTCATGCTAACACTTTTTTGCGTGGTCAACAAGTAGTTTACAGGCCGTTTTAATATTTTACACTCAGGAATCTATTAATAGCATCGCATGGTTGGCTCGACGGTTCAAACAGTGAGCTGGAAAAAGAGTTGGATACGCTCTATGCATATCTAGGATGGATGCATTACCCTCTCATTGGTTTGCTGAAGACCATGGTTCTGCAATGACGATTTCATACATTATCATATCATCACATATCATCGAATTTAACCAAGAAAATCGTGAAATAATAGGAATAAAACATAACTTGCATAAATCCAAAATATGATCATACCTGGGGCTGAACAGTGGACTGCGTGACAGAAATCATACCAAAAGGTGACAAAAACATGTCTCAAATATGTAAATTATTAGCCAAAAATGATGAAAAAATGAGGGTCAACACATCCAATGCACAAGTTTTGTCTTCTCTCAACTAAATCAATCTGAAACTCTCTCCACCTGAATCTCTTTTGTGAGCATGAAGAAGATGGGTTTGTTGCTGCAAAATTAGTAGGGATTTTGTCAAAGATGAGCTTATCCCTAACTAATTGAATGGTTTACTGGGTATCATCCTTGAAATTAGGGGAAGTGCTCAGAGAGTTTCCCATGATGTGTATTCCATAAAAAAAGAGTAGTCTATCGATTTGACGACATGTATTTCAAAACAAATCCAATTCATCTTGAGTTTACAATGATATGCAACCATCCATGACTCTGAAATTGGGAAATACTAGAGTTTGTATAATTCGAGGCTCTCCATATCGAGAATCCATTTGATGTTCTCAATAGGTTTTTTTTAAGAGTTGGTCTACCATTTCAACTATTTGGACCAGAAGCCGGTCACCGGAGCCAGTTCTAGGCCAAATCATCTTTTTGATCGCCCACCCTCCATGACCAAAATAGGTATCCTTTTCATGGGAAACTTCGTCGGATATTCAGTATCCAAACACATATATTTGGACAACCCATATGGAATCCCATTCACCAGAAATGCATGAGAGACTATGCCACCAACCAACATTGAATGCATGGCTTCCCTCCTTCCATCCCCTACATTAAGATCAATTCAAACATCTGTATCCTTTGCTCTTGCATTGATTTTTCCCTTTTTCATTCGAAACCCTACTTCAAGAGCTTGCATTGACGCAAACCCATTCTGAACTACATGCGATATATCATCAGAGTGACCAGTGACCATTCAGATCACCTACCCAAATCAAAGGTATGTAGACTACTCCCAACCAGATCACAGAAGTAAATATCATTCTCAAAGCTTACAATTATTGTAATCTCTTTAGTGCATTGCATATTCTTCTTTGCAAATATAATTTTTATTAGTCTAACTTAGAAACTGGCACAATCTCAACTTAGCCAATCTCATCTCTTTCTTCTAACCCAAATCACAGAAGTTTTAGACTATTCTGATCCAAATCATAGAATTTTTAGACTATGCGGTTTAGGATCTACACTAATTGAAATTGCAAAATACAAACTGATGGATACACACAATCAAGGATGCATATCATCTCTCAAAACTTTTCATGTTGACTGATACAAAATTATTGTTACCAAATCAACATTCATTAAACTCATAAAATGACTTCTAAAGTAATATCTATCCGATGAAACTCCATTCACAATAAGAAATCTAATGGTACATTGAATAGTGGCATTTACCATGCAACGCATACTTGGTATTTCCAGTCACAAATCACAGTTCCAATTTCTAATGCCAAACATCCCACTCTCTTATTTCCAGGAGCTTGTCCAAATATTCCATGATCGGATATGACCCATGCATTATGGGAGAATACATTGTTTGTAATTTTCCAATTTCAAATAGTTTGTTGCATATTCTTCTCAGCAAATATAATTTGTATTAGTCTAAGTTAGGAAATGGAACATTCTCAACTTAATTGATCTCACCAGTCCCCAAAAGTCTCCTATGAGTTACTCTAGCCTCGTCCTATTTTCGCATACCACAATGGGAATGAAACCCTGGTGGAGGGATGAATGCTCAGTCACTAGTGAATTAAGTCCCTTGTTAAATTACTTATATTTTAATTATATTAATTTATATGTCCATCAAGCTACCAACGTTTCATTTCTCTTTGTTAAATTTTTTTACTTTGCAAAGACTCGAGGTATTTGAGAATGCTAAGATATCTTAAATATAGTTTGTACGGAATCTTGAAATTTCATCCATTCAAAAGTTGACATCTTAATCGATCTCACCCATCTTAGGATCTATAAAAATTTAAAGGGATATAAAAACTTAAGTGCAAACCTCTTGATCTGGTGAAGATGGATTTGGGTGGTTTTTTTTTTTATAAAATTGATGAAAACAACTCCAATTATAGGTGCATTCCATGTCGGTGCCTCAAGCTTCTTCATATGTACTCAAACAAAATCATACTCATTGGAACTTATATTTCTTCCCAGTTGATGGGAATTCCTGTATGATTTTTCCATTTCATTCCAATTCAAGTAGCATATGTGTATAGAAATTCAGCCCATTATTATAAATAATATTCTTTGTTGTTTAGCATTGTAAGATATCGTGATTAAAAGTTGTCATGTTGTTTTTGGGGAAAAAGTAGGTTTTATTTTGGTAATACTAATGGTCGTTCCAGTAGATGAAAACACCAAGTGGGGGAATCAGTTACGCAGGCATCAAGATTTTTTATCATAATGCTTACAAGTGAATTAATATATTGGCTATGACTCATTTGAAATTGTTGGGATCTCCATTGGTTTTGGATATTTTATAGCAATTTAGGCCCGCTCTATGTGTAAGTGGGTTCACTTTTTTTATTACTCTATATAAAATCAATGAAACTGCTTTGATTCTTCACATACACATGTGTTTGTTCTTTTCCTTTAATTTAATGATGGATATGATTAGGCTCAAACATAAATTCATGTTTTTGAGGACCTTGTATGCTTATTTTGGCTTTGTAGGTTTGCATCAACAACTTTATTTGTTTATAATTTCAATTGATTATGGGTAGTTTCACATTATTGTTCCCAAAATTATTAGCCAAAGTTGTATCAAAAGATGGAGTAATGAATCATTAAGTGGGTCACTTTCCTCCTTCCTTCCTCACAAAGAGAGAATATCCTAGGACTTCCCAGCTTCATCTTTGTAGGATCCCATGTAAGGATGGAATTTTTAACCATGCAATATAACTGTTGACAAAAAATGTCTGCACAAATCCAAGTTCTTTTCAACAATTCACAACAAAAGTATCCAATGGTTTATTTTCAGTAATGGTTATGTTTGAGCATAATTGAGCTTCTAATATTTTACTTTGTCGACAAATTTTTCATTTGTAAACTTCAAAGAGTAATAACTTTCACTCATGGGAATATTTTGCAAGAATCGGTACAAAATGGCCAAGCGATACAAATGGGAGATGATCATGGATCTTGAGGTTCAAGACATGAAAGGCATGATCATGTTTTCTAGTAAAGACTTAGTTGGGTCTAAAATTCATTGAGAAAATGTGAGCATTGATCGTGTGGATTTAGTTCCTTCCCATAGAATTCTAGACTTTATAAAAGGGGAGGAAGCAAAACCTGCAGCTCCATGTACTTTTGTACGAAAACATAATAAGAAACCAACAAAAAGGGCTAGTGTTTCTTTGCAATATGAACTGTAAGAATTTCAAAAGTTCATTATGTATACGTTAGAGTTGGAATTATTTTTCCACTTGTATGTACTAACATATCCAATTTTTTGGTGTAGTTATCACTGCTCATTTGGCCTAGAGGAAAAAAGAGGTCAGCATTCCACTAATTGAAGGACCTCATTTGTGTAGAAGAGGGGTTGCCAATGTCATTTCATTGTGAAGGTGATGATTGATAATCTCAATATAGAAATATTGAATTACAAGATGTATGAGAATGAGGATGGTGAAGGATGGCATTTTCATGGCCAACATGACACTTCAGGTGATATGAGGACCTTGCATAAGCCAATGATTTCAAGAGACATTGTTTCCTATGTAGAGAGTTATTTCTCCCTAGGAATGCCCATTGATACAGTTTATAAAATACACATCCAAAGACATGTTGACATGGATTCTATAACTCGGGATAGAAATTTATTCCTATCCAAGAAGGCTATTGTAAACATATACAATCGATTGTCAAAGGAAAATTATCTACACCTTCAAAAGGATGAAACGAGTATAAATATTTGGTATCAAAAGAATCGTGAATATTTTTTCTTTTATCAAAATCCCAATCGTGTAGAGGTCCCTTTTATAATGGGAATCCACACAAAGTGGATGTTAGACACAATGGTGAATTTATCCCATAATAGCTTAATATCTATGGGTGTTACATTCAATATTAATAAGTATGGGGTAAGTCAGTTGTCGATTATTGATTCAGTATACCTTCTTAAGTTGTATCCATTCAATATTATTGATGAGTACTTATTTTTTAATATGACAGTACCAACTATGTACACTGGTGGAATTTGATGAACAACAAAGTTGGGTGCTAGTTGCATGGGTGGTAGCATCACGAAACGCATGATAGGATATTGCATTCTGGTTGGAGTATCTCATGAACATGTGTCACAAAATCTGTATTGATTGGAAATTTAATGCCTTCATGGTTAATGATGCATTGGATGAAATAGGTGTATTGAGGTAACTTCACTTTTGTTAGGTTTTATGGAACTTATCTTTATTATAAGAATGCCACATTAACGTGAACTGGTTATGGTAGGAGAATCACAGGGTCTGCTGTGATATTGTGTATTTGGTATGTTCGGATGGCATGGTTAAAAAATATGAATCGGCTAGCCACAAATACATAAAAATAAACTTATATGTTTAATCAGTTAGGTTTCATCATGAAAGACACTCTCAAAGTGAAGTGGATGATGTAATCAATACCTTTTTCAACAAATATGCAGATGAACATAATTTCTTAGACTATTTACACAACAACTGGGTTGCTGATGATAAGAATCATAAGGGAACAAACCATTAGTAGTGGTTTTTGTTTTTTCATTTCATAAATATTATATACTAGGACTAATCTAGTTCTTTGCATCTAGGTATGTGGGAGAAAGGTTACCGATATTTTCGTCATGCAAATCGGGAAACCAATAATGCGATTGATTCATACCATTACTACTTGAAGACAACATTTCTATTTGATTGAAGGAAGAAATTTGCTCATAGAATGGATTGGTTGTTGCATGTTCTCCTAACAAGTGTTGAACCTTGTTATCGGTTCAAGGATAGTTTGAAAAAAGGAGGATATCTAAACAACTCCAAGAAAGAGAAACAGTTTGAATCATCAGTTGAAAAAACAAGTAGAATTCCAGATAGTGATTGTTTCCCTCATGAGAGCACAACCAATGCTTACTGGGTTAGAATTCAAACAGACCATGATAAGATATACCTTGTCACATGGTATCGCACAAATTTTATATCATGTGAATGTCCATGGCATACTCGAAGAAACATTTGCAAGCAAGCTATAAAGGTCAATTGGCTATATTTCCACTCAAGAAATTTAAAATCATTGTCTATTGAATATGTAGTGGCTAACACATTCAATGACCCCCACAAAATTAGTATAGAGCCCCAGAACTGTGATCAAAATTCCAACATGACTCTTATTCCCAATAATATTGTTGATGCAAACATCAAGGAACTTCATATGGCTAGAGAGGAGGCGTTTAAGAAACTACAATTTTTCTAAACAACCCCCCTACTACTTTATGCAAAATGAACCAATTGAATGGTTTGCTTGATAATTTTTTGGATGATGATTTTGAATTCACACCTAGTTTGGGTGCTCTTGATTCATCTTTAAAGAGGAAGATGAGTGTCCTTAGACCCGCAAAAAAGAAAAGAAGAAGCAAACAAAAAATTGTTTTAGAAATTGATTTGAACATCCATGCATATGAATATGAACCATTTTTGTTTTGATACCTCAACAAGCGAGGATGTCCTCTATAAAATAATGCATTCTATATCGATCCAAGTTAGTTTCAAAGTTTAATTATAGTAATGGTTTTGGACTAGTGTACTTAATCATTGTTGTTCTATAACAAGTGTTGTGTTGTTTTTTGTAGTGATACAGCAATCCATAACCATGGTGTTGATGGCCCGGGCTTGTAGGTTGCTGGATAATCTACAGGAAATCAACACAAGGATAAATTCCAACTAGAAAGGCTTCGAATCGATACCACACAGAGAATATTCTATCCTCAAGTTGTTTGGGATGACTAAATCCTATGGATACAACTCCTCCACTAGCACAAGGGTTTTTAGATGAAATAGATATTTTCTTCCTATAAGGAAGACCTGAGAAATATTAGAAGTAACTGGGAACTGGAATAAACTATGTGAGGAAACTTAGACAATGGTTGTTAAATATTTTTAAGCAGAACAATTATGTTATATAAATGATGACGGGAAAATAATTACTCAACTTATAAAAATATAGATCAAGTCTTACTTCCTTTAATCAACTTCAAATAAAACTAAACAATAAAAATTGTAATACTTTTTCCAAAGTATTATGTATTGAAGACTGTCCTATCAGGAAATACCAATTGAAAAATTAATATTAGGGATCAATAACTATTCATCAGTTGCAGAAAAAGGGTATGTGAATTAAATAAACATATTTATTCAATGCACATTTAATATGTTAAGATTGTAATTAAACATCGGTACATAAATCAACATATTCAATCCATGAGCAACCTTTGATCAGTATGTATGAAAGATAGAATAATGACTAAAATTCATTAAACAAAATTAATGAATCACCATAAAACATGACATAAGTAACAATGTAGTTTTATGAAAATCAAAAACATTACAATGTTTCCAAAATTACAAATATTTCCTGATATGTCTTTGGCAGTCCCTTCTCCTATGGTTCTCCTAGACTTAATCCCGCCAGTCCCCTCTTGGGAGGTACTCTTCCCTTTAAATAATATTACAAAATTGTACAAAGAAAGAAATTTCCCAAAATGTTGGATTACAAGATATTTAGTTTCATGGTTTTCCAAGGGAAAAACGCCACTTGGAAAATCCATCAATCAAATCTTGGATTTCCTGAAATTGAGCATTCTCCAAATGCAATTCTTCTTTACAAATTAAGGAAGCAATCTATTTCTTCTTAATATTCTCCCATTATTTGAGGAGAAAATCAATCCTCATCAATAAAGCAAGAGGTGTCTCAATCCATTGCTTGATTTCATCCATGCTAAGTTGAGTGATCTCAAATATCTGCTCCTTGAATTTAGCAAAGTCACTCCCAATCTGCTCCAATTTCAATTTCGGAGGCATAGCCTCATTAAAAGGATCTAATAGTGGTAGATCCAGGTAAAAGAGTAAAGTCTCTAAAGAAAACCATCTTCTTGTGCAAGCCACCTGTCCATCTTTAAGGATGGACTCCACCAGATCGCAGACATTCTCCCATGTCTCAATTGACATCTTTATTTTCTTGAGCTTGAGCTTGTCTAAGATTGGCATATTGTTTGGTATATATTTCATATACTTCTGCTAGTCTATGATGTTATCATAAGCTCTGGTTGTATCCTTTCTCCTCCTGTTATGATCATGGAGAACATCCTATTGGTGCTCAAATTCATTATAGAATTACTGCATCTCATTGAATCCTTTAAGTAGATTAATCATCCCTTGATAATAGTCATCATGGATTCTGCAGGCTAATTGTTTAAATTCTTCTCTTGTGAATTTGGAGAAAGAAGAGGTGGTGGATACAGGTTGGAGATATTTGAGTTGTTTCTCAAAGATAGAAATCTTATCAGCCTGTTGCTTATTCAGGTCATCTGCCTTCTCAATATGCTGCTTAAGTTAATCATTTTGTCCTTGAAGTTGTCTTAGCTTCTCCTCATATTCATTCTTCAAGTGTTTGATTACCTACTTATGTTGTGCCTCAACTTGTGCTTGGTCCTATTTGAACCTTTGCAAATCTTGTTCCTTTTCTTTAACCTATTTATTCAGTTAAGGTTAGCTCCAACAAAAGCTCCCATAGCAGTTGTTGTGTCCAGGGCTTCTGATTTTGTATCAGAGGAGAACCTTTTCCAAATGATCTGATTTGGGATTGACCCTTGCTTGATGGTTCTTTCCCTTGAACTTTTATATCATTTTTCACCACAACTTTCTCTTTTCTACTATAGAAATATTGTCCCAGGGAGACCACTTCATCTTCACCAAAATCGACCATCTCATATTTTGTTGAGATGGTTCCCTCATGAATAGTAACTAAGGGTTCAGGCTGGGAAGTTTCAAGAATCGAGACTTCCATGCCAAGGGATGGAATAATGGTGGAATATGTGGGAATAATAGATGCAAGGGATGGAGGAATGGAAGTGGGGACAGATATAATAGATTCGGGGGGAGAAGATGTGGGGATGGAAGAACTATCAAGTTGTGAAACAAAAGAATGTGAGGATGAGGAAGTAGTATGTAGTCCCGATGAGGTCAATATAAATAGGCATGATTTGTGATACCAAGGATATGCCATTGGTAGCAAAAAGAATCTGGGACAAATTAATTTCAGAAAAATAATTTTATGGAACCAAAGAATAAAAAATGCTCCCATATAACTGGGTGGTTGTAGCAGATGAGGTTATGGTAGTGGAAACATTAACATGGCATACATAAGTGGAAGGGGAATTTTATTCCTCTAGATCACTATGTATATCCTGTACGCCTATATTGGATGGGGGGAAGTGGATCTACTTGTTGAATTGGTTGAACTTCTAGAATATGTTGTTTCAGTTAATCTACCCTTTGAATCACTTATGGTGGGGGCTCAAGGATTTCTACCTGTATTTGCACTTATGGAATGGCCTCATGAACCTTATACTTCCCTGATGGTTGTTCAACCATTGTTGCTTATGCTTTTACCTCTGCGCTAATTTTTTCTAGACTCTTTTTGAGCTCTGTTTCCTTGTCCAAGGCTTCCAGTGTGGTGGAAGGTTGTTTTCTCTCAGGATATTTGAGGAAATCCTTACCCGTATCCTTTGAATTCTCAAGAGGAGCAGTGGAAGAGTTGGCTAATGATTCTTTATCCTCCTTTTCTGCATTTTTCTTCTGTGCATTTTCTTCCACTATTAACTGGAGTTGTCTAAAATGTAGGGCAGTGGTTTTCAACTCCTTTTTGTACTGCAACATATGAGTCTTCTCTAGAGGAGTGGATATCCTAATCACCACCTCTGAGAAATCAATGGCACTTATGTATATAGAATCATCAGGAATTTCTTGATGGGAATATGCAATTTTTGCATGATCCTACACGACATGGTTTGCAAATAATTCCTTGGGGTCATGCATCCACTTCGACACCTCCCCTAGGTTTATTTCCTCTATGGATTTTCCTAAGATAGCATCCTGGGTGGAATTTTTCAAAGTAAAAAATCCCAGGTGCAATGGAAACTTGTACCAACACTTCCTTTTAGCTGCTTCTAGCTTCAGGAAGACCCCATCAATGATAGGTTGAAATGCAATCTCTTGTAAGACCATTCTATCTAGGACTATTCTCAACAACATATGAACTATATTCCTACCCCAAATCCAAATGTAGGAAAATCATTCCCATACATACCAATCACCCATTAGAGAAATCAATGCTCTAGCCCTCTTGAAGAAAGTGGGGGCATCCCCTCTGAAAAATCATTTGGTACATTGACCCTATGAATTGCTCACATATCTCATAAACCTAGGAACAAATTTTTCCTCCCACATATCTGAGCAGTAAATATGGACCAGAGGAGAAGTCCTAGCCCAATTCCATCCCATGGCCGGGAATGAAGAAGTTGCGCAGAAAACATCCATGACATACTGTGACAGATAGAAAGATAGTGTTATCTCTGCAAGAAACTCCTCTAGGTTGTAGCTCGAGGATGCCTGGTAACTTAAATATTTTTAGGGTTTTCTAATATGGATCAAGTCAGGTGACCTATATGACCTTCCACTCTCAAGACATGCATGAAACTCAATCAGGTACAAGGATTTTAGTTACCACTGTTCAGAGGTTGACAATAAGGTGCAGAGATGGAGAACTCACCAAGCTGGCATATTTACACACAAAACAAATGCATATAAATGGCTAAATCACGATAAGGATGGTACTTATAATTCAAATCACATCAACATTCCAATAGGGTGACAACTATCAGCCATTAAATAATTTGAATTTAACCTGAATACACATTCAAGCATAAGCACAAAAAAGATAGAAATGGAAGATGAACAAATGATAACAAAAGCGCTTATATTAAATCATGAGCAAAATGAGAAGCTGACAATAGTATGGTCTACAAGTCCCCGAAGTCGAACATTTTCAATAAAATAAGTCTTAGGCTTTATAGCCTTTACAAAAATACTCAGATCCTAAAAACTTGGATCTGATTTAATAAAAATAAACAAAATAACTGTTTTTTGCATAATTAGGTCATGAAACCCTAATTAACTATTAGTCTAACTATCTAAAGAATTTGTTCACTGTTTGAAGCTTTTGATAACTGAAGTAAGTACTGGCAATCACTTCCACTGGTCCACTGCTAGTTAAGTCACTGTTTCACTTTGATAATTAAGTATTGGTGACCTTTTTTACTATTATGTCACAGTGAAACTAAAGCACACCTTCCGTGTTAGGTCAACTTTTGCCCTAAAAATTTGGCCAAACTGTTGAAAAATTGGGGCTCGAAGATGGATTTGTTCCTTCAAATATGTGACACCTGTGTATAAAATGAAAGAATTTTTGTACATCGTTTTGTTGTGAGAAAAAACCTCTCAATTTTTGGAAATTCATTTTCATCTTCCTAAGACCTGTATTTCAAAAACATGTGTAAAACAGGGAAATTATGAGATCCAAAACTTAGGTCTCAGAGATGGATTCAATTCTCCCAATATGCAACACCTGTAGGAAAACTAAGAGAGGTTATTGTTCTCTGACCTATTGGGAACAAAAACCTTCAAGAGTTTAACAAATAGTTGTTCTTAGAATCAAAACAAATAAACATGAATAAATATAGACACAACAAGATAGCTCATCAACCGTTAAAACATCCATTGCTCATAGTGGAAATTATCACAGAATAAACCAAAGAACATTCAAATAAGAAAATAGGCTCATAAAGTTAGAACGCTCTCACAGTTAATGAAACACAGCTGAAAATGAAATAGTTCCCCTTCAACATTGTTGATTTCATCACATTTGAACATTCCACATAGCACTTTCTCCAACAGGCAAAAATTTGTAATTTTATTATTGTAAAACGAAGTAGTTCCTTTTACAACAAGTAGTTCACAAGTTTCTCTGGGAAAAAGCCCTTTATCCTATATAATTCTTCTATATTTATACAAAAATAAAAACTGTTGGGATGCCCACAAATGACTCTTGGGATTCCCCAATGTTTCACCTCCCCCACTCTTCTTTTATTAAGTGTTTACAACGTATTACAATAAAACAAACAAATGAAGTGCTTATGAGGAGGGGCCCGCTTGACTATTCAAGAACTTCTTCCATGTTGAAGCTTCTGAAACAATACTTTCAAACTCATAAGGTTCTAAGAAATGAATATTGATTTCAAATTTAGCAGCCTGATTCCTTATTGCTTTGATCCTAGCTGAGCTCAGGCGAAGTTGATCCTCTAGCAACTGTACACTAACTGCGGAATGAGCTACTTCATTTCTTAGGATCTGCTCAGCTAGGGCTTTGATGTGCTGAACTCGTTGCTCATTTTCTTGATATCTTCTTTGCAAAATATCTAAAAATAGTTGTGATCTGGAAAGGTATCCACTATTTGTTCAGCATCAACCTGGAAACGATTATAAGTAATCAAAAGTCTCTTGCGGAATTCTATACAAGCTCCCTTTGTCTTCTTAATAGCCTTCTTGAATTCTTCGGCTGTGTTTATGGAAAATTCCAATAAATCATAGTCTTGTCTCAGGCCTTGTTGATCCTTTGCTGGTAGGTCAGCAGGGATTTCCTCGTTGGCCTCTAATATTGCCATTCTTCATGTTAGGACTTCTAAAATTTCCTGTGATCTGTCTACAAAATATGAAGAGGTTTCCAAAATCTCTTGCAGTCGATTGTCTACCTGTAAGATATTGCACCTTTCTTCCTCTATGGCTACTTACAGCTGGTGCATCCTGCTCCTCTATGCCAGAACATGCTCCTTGAAAGGCTGAAGGTTGACTTGTTGTTCTCTGGCCTCTTCTAGAGCGGCTGTTAATGAAGTGACCTGTTCGTTAAGCTTGGCATTCTGCCCCTGAGATTGTCTCTCAGATTCCTACAAGGTAGATTTTTCTAGCTCTAACTCCCCTATCCTACCTAGAAACTGATCTTTTTCTGTGTGAATACTTTCACATACCGTCTTCAACTCATCCTTTTCTGCCCTTAACCCTTGACATTCCTACTACAATTTCTCCAGATTTCCTTGGCCAGCCTCCAGAGATCTCTTCTCTACTTGGAGGAACTGGAGCTTAGCTTTTGAATACGTTATTTCATGCTGCATGTCTTCAAACTTTCTTTTCAGTCTACTACTTTCCTCTCTTTCCCTTCTCAGGGTATCCTTTAGCTGGGTAGCAGACTTCTTTGACTATTCAAGATCAGTCATTATTCGATCAACATTGTCCTTAAAAATGGTGTTGAAGTCCAGCACCTCTTCTCCTTTATTCTGCTTGAAAGGAATTAGTCTTAGGGTGGGAACAATGGGCCTATCCCAATATGCTACCGGGAGCTGCCTCAGGTTCTTGAACATCAGGATTACCCACATCCTAAACTTGGATTTCTACAGGATCGGAAGCCTGTTGCTCTGTCAACTTTAACCTTTTTGCTTCTTGCTTCCTAAGTTCCTCATCCATTTTCCTTTTCCTTTCCTCTTCTTCAATCCTGGCAACTTCTTCTACCTTTCTAGCTACTTCTTGTTCATCTCTTCTCTTTTCTTCCTCCTCACCTTTAAGCCAACTTTCAGCTTCCTATACTAGCCTCCTAGCATCTTCATCCCTTTTTCTAGCTTCCTCTTCCTCCGCTTTTTTCTGCTCATCTTGTCCTTTCCCGCCTTTAGTGGTAATTTTCTTTTTAAATCTTCTTCTTAAGGCAGTTATGTTTTCTGCACTGCGGAAAATGGATTCATATTTATCCCAGTGGCTTGTGTACTCAAAATGTACATTTTCCTCCTTGTAGTGCTCTGCCACTTTATTCTCTATAGTGACTGTGGTATTTGTGTGCCCACATTGGCTTGTAAGCTGAGTAGACTGGTGTTCTCTTCCGGTCCCAGATACACCTCAGGTTTGGGAAAGGTTGGTTGCATAGTATGCAATCAATCAATATAGAGCTCATGTAGAACTCTAATTTTTTTGGGGACCCCCCTCCTAATGCGGAAGCAATGCAGGCCGAGAGGCTATTTGATACAATGTTCGCCCAATTGAACACTGTCCCTTGGGTTGCAACATAGAATATAATAGGCACCCATCCCAACTTGGAGATTTTACTGTGGGATCACCCAGAAATTCTATTAAGCATCAAGGAAATGAACCTATAAGGGGTCCTTAGGGTGGCAGTATCATATTCCCCTGACGGCGTAGTCCTGAAACTCTTGCTAGGCACCAGCATTCTTTTCAGTGTCTCGACTAGGTCCATATTAATGGTCTTTAGCTAGTCTTCAGTAAGGTATACCTGGGCCTCCGGTAAATGGTAAGCTAGTGATACATACCCAGGGCTATAAGCAGCATAACTCTGCTTGTCAACATTTTCCAAAATCATGGTGGTTACATCTGCCCGGGGCAGAAACCATCCAATCACCTCTGAACACAGAAATAGCTCAGGTCTGGTAGTGACCCTCATCAGAGTAGATCTTTCTATATTCACATATATGGTTTCCTCCTCCAAACCTGTGTCAGGTACCTCTCGGTGTGTTATTATTCTGTAGACCTCCCCCCACTTATATTCGGGCTCGACACCCACTAGGAATTTGGTATCTTCGTAAGTGTATTCAACTTTGGTGACAATTTCAACCTCAGGTTCTTCCTCTACTATAGGAGTATTCTTCTTCTGCCATTTAGAGATCTCAAATTATGAATAATTTCCCTGTCATACACAAAGTCCTTTAGGTTCTGTTGAGATATCCCCAAATAATAGTCAAAGAATGGAGATAAACTGTATGAGAATTCTACCTCATTTAGGCTATTCATGATTGCATCTATGAAAAATAAATAAACAATATTCCAATACCAAATGTTCTTGCACAAAACACAATCTGCCAAAAACTAAAACTAGCTCATGCCCAACATTTGCAGAATCAACTCAAAATATCATGGCCTCTCTCAATGAAGAAAAACTTCCCTCTCTGCGCTACGATAAAAAAACACCCAAACTAACCATTTCACCCTAGGCATGCATAACCTCAGAAAGCTACCCTAGTCTAACAGAAAATGCGAGTGACCATACGTGCTAGGAAACCACACCCCTGGAATCTCTGAAATAAACAAGAAACGCCCTCCTCCTACAACTAAAACAGGGAACTACCCTCCCTGAATGGCCAAACACAGACTAGGGGAAACTGGTGCGTACAGCGTAACGGCCATCTGCACCGATTTCCCAAGCAGTCGAGTGTGGGTTTTAAACTCATAACGGCTGCGGATTCAATCATCAAGAAAAACAAAAACCCCCCACCGGGCAGCCATACCACCCATATATATTATATATGCGCGCAAAAAATGGAAAGCTAGGTATCCATTAACTGCAGATGGGGAATTAACTAAGGGCGACAAACTCAGTCCAACCAATCGAACGGAAAAAGTAAAATAGGAATCAAGGCCTACCTGGCAATGTGTTGCATGACTGGTCGAGAAAAAAAAACCTCAAACCTCCACGGCAAAGCCACCTAGGAGCGAGGTACCAATAGTGAGTACAATGGTCTGCTCGAAGTGACAACGATAGCATGAGCAAATCGCAAAACAACAATAAAAAGGAATAAACCCCGACCCCAATATATACGCTGCGGTCAACACATAATCGACGAGAAAAATAAACCAATCGGGCGGCAAAATGACTACGGGATCAGTGATCCTGTCAGTATCACCTTCGCAATGGCAGATGATGAAACAGCTAGGAGACCCACAATGGTATCGGCAAGAGAGACAAATAAAACCTCACATTGGAGCTCACCAAACTAAGGCCTCGGACCAATAGTTGGTTGAAGAGCCGCAACAGCGAAACCCATAAAGGCACCGAGTTCTACAGACCAATCAAAATTGGGGGTAAAAAATAAACATGACTTCAATGAAAATATCGGTCAAGTGGAAAACAAAAACAAACTACATTGGAAGGATAGTGATTTCTAGAGCCGTAACGGTGAAAGCTGAAAAGACTAAGGAAACGCGAATCAAAATGGTGGGAGTCGAAAGAGGTTAATACAACTATCAGGGAATTTCTCACTACAGCATCCGCAATGGCAGAAAACGTAGAGACAAAACGTTCCGACGGGATCTTAATACAGCCGCCGATAAAGAAAACAAGTAAAGCGCATCAGAGATCAATAACCCTCGAATCAGACTTGATGTCCTGTTCTTCTCTGCAATGGAAGGCACGCAGTTAACTGTATTTCCGACTCACAGTCTCAAATGCTTCCGATGGCAGGTCAAAAATCCATGCAAACCATAACACCGCACTGACATAAAATTATTTCTTGAGCACACATCAAACAAAGCTAAGGAGCTGAGAAAAAATGAAATAAAAGGAGGGTCCCAAAAAATTTTGAATTTTGGAAAAATGTTGCAGCTGCAACAATTGGTGACTACCTGTTGAACCCCAAATTTCTAAATCAACCCTTCTCCCAATAAAATATTGTTTAACCATTTAACTCATAAGTTGAATTCTTCTAGATTCTTGTGTTCCTAGAATGGCGAACACATGCACTTAAATCATTGATGACAGTCTATTCTTTGGAAATGGGAACACCAAAACACTAAAATTCTGGATAACTCTTAAGAGGCTGATAAGATGAGTTTTATTTTACCTCTGTCTTTGGGGAGCTTCTACCTTGGACACCACAGGATTGTAACATATGGTAAACAGAACTATTCATTTGTTCCTCATTCCCATGCCAATTGCACTTTTGTGCCTTTTGAACTTTTGTTCTTTGGAGTCCTCCATATTCCTTTCTTTCTGAATTTTATTCAGTCTCTTCTATCCATAGTGTCCTTTTGTGTGAGAGATATATTTACTTTTCATCTCATGGACGGAGAAGAACTTTTGGCAAAATGGTATTCACGTTTTATACTTTGTTTTGATATGTACCGCTTCTTTTAGGATTTTTGACTCTTAACAGCCTCTAGGATTTTTAAATCATGGCATGGGATCATTTATATATAATAAATTGTTTACCTTGCTTCCTTTTCATGGGTCCTTTGCTATCACCCCCTAGGACATCTTAGATGTGAAATGGACGGAGCCTTGAAATAGTATTCCAGACCTTTTAATTCTGAGTTATTTTTAGGGGTTAAGTAGGACTTCAATGAGTGCATAGCCATTTAGGAAAACTACTTACTAGAATAAATTCTATCATTTCAAACAAAACACACAGTCTTATCCTAGAGATTTCAGTTAATTGAGAACCCTGATGTTTTCCATGCAACCAAAATTTTGCCTCTTTTATTCAAAACAAACCAAAATAACTAAAAACAACAGTGGTAAATCAAAGTGAAAACTGCATCAAATTACTTATGTACATGGTCATCAAAATCAAAGTAAAATTAGAGAACCAACCACTACCTGATTAGTTCTGTGCCCACCCCCAAAAATCTATCACTCATGAGTCAAGGGGATAGGCTTGATTGCATATGTGAAATAACTAACCATTATCTAATTCTGCTATTTTTGAAACCGAAACCACGTCTAACAATTTACAATCAATCCCATTAGCACATGAATATTGAAGGAGATCAGGCTGAGTGTCAGTCATATTGCTGGCTTCTTCCGATGCAAGATGTCTTAGTTCAAGCCCTATTATAAGATAATTCCCCAAAATAGAATTTGTTGATTCCTTTTCTTTTTCCAACTTGGTGATAGTGTGTTTCATGTAAGGTTCCCTTAAACTTTTGATCCGATTTGGGACCCCTTTATGAGGCAACCATAAATGTGACCAATCTGAAGCAAAATACCCCTTTAACCTTGCGAACCAGTCTCGGTTCAGAATTAGTCCATACCCATCTGGTATGTCTGTCACCACAATATCAATAAATTGACATATCTTTTCATCTACAGATAAATGAATGAGAACATTCTCCATTTCCCCAACTACTTTGACACTAGGGTGAAATCATGAAGTTGGGTGTCTATTCCGTGACAAATGCGCTTCCGAAATTGTATTCTAGAATATTTCGGCCGAACTAATAATATTTTTTGGCCGAAATAATGTAAAACTTTTCGGACGAATATTTGTTTTTTCGGCCGAAAGATAAAAGTTAACGTCGTACCTCGTACTAAACGGCTTGCACAATTTGCCGGGAAAATCACGTCCGGCTAGGACCATTGGTCTGATTAATTTTTCGGCCGAACAAACTTTCGGCCAAATAATTATTCGGCCGAAAGTTTGTTCGACCGAATAATTCTTCGGCCGAAAGGATTTTATATATATACAAACAGAAGATTACTGTTAAACGTTTTTTATGCCCGCAATGATGATGATTTGGTTGGCAGTAGTTATTTGCAGGGGCATGTTGATCATGGTTTGGCTTTACGGTGGATGAGGATTACGTTTGTGGCGCTCCGTTTGATCGATGTTATTGGAGGCGCTCCGTTTGTACGCTGGTGGTCGAGATTGTGATCTTTTTTCCTGTGTTCTTGCTCGGGTTGCTGTGGTGGCTGTTCGTTTAGGCTCGGGCGGCTCTGTGGCGTTGCTTTTACGGTCTGCTGTGGCGTTTCTGCGTTGTGCTGGCTCGGGCAGTTTCCCTGATATATGCGCTATGTTCATCCCTGTCGGGCTGAGACGTTTTCATTTCGATTTGTCTCCGTTGGTGCCTGTCACGTTTGTACTCTCCTCTGTCTCGGCTGGTGGCTGTGACTTTTTCCCTTTGTTCTCTGCTGGTGGCTATTTTTCTTGGTAGTTGTTTTGCTGTTTTAGCTGTTGCAGTC
>LPNX010467836.1:1534-31860 GCA_001517045.1 Pseudotsuga menziesii | reverse complement strand
GATTCAGGAATAGAAGGAGTGGAGGATAGTTTTCGGTCGACTGCATAAGAGGAAGTAGATGCAGAACGAGATAAAGAAGGGTTTACATCCGCAAGGGAGAATCTTGGAATGGAGTTACATTAGGCAACTGGAAAGAACTATTTTTCCTGTCAAAGGTAATTGGCTGTTTTTTCAAGGCAGCTTGTAAAGCTTCGCTGTTTCGGAGTTCATCATATTTACACTCCCATTCTTGTGGATATTTTATGCCTGTCCATTCAAATAGCACAGGATGAGATTTTTTAGAATTATCCTTTTCCACCACGCTGAGCAGGCGTGGGGTATTGTGAACTGGAGATTGGAGTGCAGGTAAGGTATCATTACCGAAACGAAGAATAACGGCAGCTTTAAGCTGAATGATCCGGGAACCATCCATCATGTCAAACCCTTGAGGAAGGATATAAGCCTTCAGGAGATCATATATGTGGTGGTCATAGAGACTCACGCTAAACTTAGGATAAATAGTCCCGAAAGCAGGACCATCATGCAAGGGGGAAGCAAAACCACCTGTTATTGCATTAACAAAATGTAGATGCCTAGTATCTACGGCTACACATAAGGAAGAAACATTCAGGAAAGGTCTAACAAGAGGATTGAGACCTAACCGGATAGCGCCTAGGTGCACATACTTATAACCTTGCTTGCGAGCCCAATCAATTTGAGAACGCTCAAGCAGGTTGATATGAACAGGTTGATCGGCATTTGTGAATGCAATATCAACTGAAGAGACGCAGAAATGCTGTGTAGATACATATTCCCAGAGTTTAAGTTTATAAATTTCTTTGGGAAGCAGAGTAGGGAGTTTCCATTCATGCGAAGGATTGAATTCATCTATGTGAATGACACTGGAGTCATGGTCTGATGGGCTGCAGTTTGAGAAAGAAGAACGACGTTCAACTAAACTAACAGTACTGTCTTCAGCTTGCTGACAGTCTAGACGAGTGTGAGCAACACTATCCATCGTTGGGTCCATCTGAAAAGGAACTATGTCTCACTAGCGGCTTGGCCTACGTAAGGACTTACTCAGGCACACTCTTTTCGGCCTTCATAGCCTTCTACCAACAGCCTTTCTTTTAGCTCCTAGGAACACCACCGATCACTCAACAGGTTTTCCCGCCTACTGGATAATGCAAATTTGTCTACAACAGGCCAACAAAACAGAAAAGGGTATGCAAGTCTAACAAGAACTTACAAGGAATGTTTCTCAAAATGTCTGCAGAAGAATTGGAATGCTAGATCACGATCTCTGACCATTTGCTGGTAATTTTCGTAACAATCAATGTCACTGTCTGGATGAAGCATTAGCCACAATAGAAACCTCTCTGTGTGTGCTGGACGATCTATCGCCAAAACTCTGTAGTTATTTCGAATCATATGCAGAAACGAACTTGTGCTTAGTGCTGGCTCTGATACCAACTAATTCTAAACTATACGTACTCTTGAATGGATTGGGTTGTACAAGCAAATAGCAATTTCACTTCATCACTGGCTCTAGTGGCATTGCCAACATTGCTGGATCTTACTTGCAAAATCTTACAGAAAAGGATTACAAAAACAATACAGGTAAATTTCAATTCATGAGAATTCAAATAGCATTGGTAAATAGATAGAGTTCATTTAAGTACATACCTTTCCATGATAACTTTTCCAAAGAAAGCATGAGAATAACTAAGTTTTCTTTCTTTATAATGAAGCTTTTCTCCGTTTATCTCTCTTTCATTTTATTCCCTACATTCTTTAGCGCCCGATCGAGACAAAGACCCGAGACCCTTTTGAAAGAGAATGTATTCACAAGTCAGCCAGCAAGCAAACTCAGACGGGTAAGATCTAATCTATAAGGGTTCAATTACGTATACAAATTCCTTCTCCCTTAAATATAACAAAGGTCAAGCAAGTTTTCTATATAATAAGGGCAACATTTGTGTTTACCTGAACTAATAAAGGTAGGGCTTACAATAATGGTAATGCGCGGAACAGTAGTGGAGCGTTAGCACCACTACTGTTCATTTAAGTACATACCTTTCCATGATAACTTTTCCCAACAAGAGGACAAACTTTCTAATTACATGCTGTCCCATAAACGCTGCGATGATGCAGACTCCAAAAAGATATGGAGCTGTTAAGAGGGAAATGAGAACCACATATTAGAATCTATAGAGATTCAATTAAATTATAACATGTTCTGATGATGGCAAAGGGAAGACATGTTCTGCTGTTAGGAAGGGGTAAATGCTGTATGTGTAAAAAAAATACAAACAATTACATTTTGTATTGTCATATCAATTGCATGGATTTTGTTGGCGCTTATATTTCTCAATGTTAGTCTCAAATTACAGTAAATGAAGTAGAGAAGAGACATTGCCCAGAAGTTGAGAGAGAGGATTACTTACCATAAGGAACCGAAAATCGTTTAAAAAAATAGTATTCTACAACAGACATTGACGAAGAAAAAAACATAACAAAAGTCATTGTGGCACTTGACACCTGCAAGAAAAGGAGGTCATTCTATAAGCTTAAGGGCTCTATATTTGATTGATGATTTCAATCCAAGTAAGAAGTCAAGAGAGAAGCAAGCATTCTATAAGCTTAAGGGCTCTATATTTGATTGATGATTTCAATCCAAGGAAGAAGTCAAGAGAGAAGAAACAAAGAAGGTTCAAGATCAAGATGCTTCTTGGGTTCTTCCAAATTTACTACACAATAACTATAATTGAAATAAAACTTATTGTCACGATTGCAGAAATTAGAATTTTACTAAGCTCATGAAATTTCATTAAAATGGGCTAAAATTCAATGAAAACTAATACATACCTTTTGAGATATAGATATGAATGCAATTGTATTATGTAGGGAAATAAGCCATTCTTACATAAATTAAGCTGATTTTTTAAGATGTGTACAGTTTCCCCAAATGTATTTATAGATCATGATAAAGCCTTTCAAATGGCTCCCTTGCTACAACTTCCTACAATTGGTTTTGTTTATTCAGGCTAATGGAACAGTGTGCCTGCAAGTTAGTTCTGCATATGACAACAGTCGATATTGACATCCATGGATGCCAATGTTTTGTTCCAAATATTCACACTGTTCCTCAGCTTTGCATTGATTCCTTTTCCAATTCAATACTGCCACCGCTCAGATCCTCCATGCCTGCGATGCTCTCCTTCCTGGTCAGTGGTCAGTGATTCTCTGATTGGTTATCCTTCCAAAATGGCTCCCAAATTACCCATGGGTTGCACAACATTGGCTCAACAAATTGTGTTTTTTACAATAGTATATTGTTCCACTACCTACAAGGTATGAAAGCATCAGTAAAAATAGATTCTCTGGCAACTGTCCAGTAAAATAGCCTGCTCAGAAAGATGAATGCTTACATTGTTGGAATCCTTATTTGAAACGCCGTGGGAAGGGGTTTCAACTCTTGTCGCCCTTTTTAGGCAAGTATATTGCTAAGACATGCACATCTGCGCTTGCTTGGGATAAGAAGATAATTGGCAGAGAAATGAAGTTTGCTGCCCTAACGTGCGATCTGCCACACTGCACTAGCCTACGAGAACTTTAGACTAGTATATGTGGTCGTTGAATATAAAATCTAATTTTTGTTGGGTTCAAATTTTCAATGCAAAGAAATTAATTGTCGGAGATGCTTAGTGGAGCACGAGGCAGACCGATGGTGAAAGCAATTACAACAACAAATAAATATATGCCAATTCAATTCAATGCCGTGTCTTTTCCACATTAGGAATCGATCCACACTTCAATGACACATCTTTTTCACCATGGCAATCGATACAAACTTAGGAATCGGATGCACCAAGAAGGAAAATATAACATCTGTTATTGCATGCAACAAAAATCAAACATTTGTATTGTATACCAATTTAAATATAATTGACAAAGCTTTGACACAGTAAGAAACAATTGGTTTGATGCTAATAGTCGTGGGACGATCCACACTTCAATGACACATCTTTTCCACGACCAAACTTGGGAATGGGATGCACCAAGAAGGAAAATATAACTTTGCAAAAATAAAAAAATGTATTGTATACCAATAAATATAATTGACAGAGCTTTGACACAGTGGAATTAGTTGGGATTTAATGTTAAAAACAATTGGTTTGATGCTAATAGTCATCGTCGGACGATTTAAAAATCACATTTACAAAGTCATTATTTATATTATATTATATTTTGTTGTAAATATTACATTATTTGTTTTTAATATATCATACAGCTGTAAGTTTTGTTTTTGCACTTATGCCCCTGTTGCCTTGGCTACCTCCGCACCTCCTCTCCTAAATATCATTCTTCAGGTGGTAACTCACATGGGAAATATAATCAGTCTTATCTTTCGGTGGATTGATAAGCCTGAGCTTAAAAAATATGTACGTTTGGTCCATCCAACGAACTAACAGCAAAGTCAATCATTAACTTTACTGTTGGTCCATTGGATAAACCAAATATACATGTTTGTTAAAGATGGCTGATCGATAAAGACAATATTTTTTCAGTTCGGAGATCATTCTGTAAACTAAAAGAGCGAGGTTGACAACTCGGGACGAGAGTCGTCCAGTAGTCGATTCCAGGTCAAAGTGCCATAGCCGTGCAATTTGTCATTTCTTTGCTTTGGTGCCACACTCATAGCCTCTAATTTATTTATTGCCAGGATAATCATTGGTTTCATTGGCCGGAGTGCAACGGAATGGCTGCCTGCGTTCTCTCATAATTTAATTTTTTTTTATAAACAACACATTATTATTATTATTACAAATATACACATAGATAATGCAATGCTTTATTCCTTTTATTATTGAATTCTTACAACTACACGGTGGTATTACTGTGTATTGATTATATATAGAGAGATTTTAGGAGGTTTATTGTTGGGTGCAGTTTTCTTTTATATTTAATATTTCAAGCACAAGGAACATCACAAGTCAGAGGCATTGAATCAACCATGTTGATTCGTTGTGCTATAATAATTAAAAGTTAAGAGGCATCGAATGACTTGGTCTTCTTCATGGTGTTACCATGCCATGGTTGATTTCCTCGTTTCCATAGTTCTGAAATCAGATTTTATTGGTATATCTTAGTTATTTATTTTTAATTTTCACACACATATATATATATTATGCAATGGAAGGCGCACCCAATGTAGTGTACTTTATCATGCTATTTCATTATGTAACAAGATTCATGTTTAATAGCTTTATTTTATTTTTAAATAATATTATATTTATTTTTAATTAATAATATTCTTTAATAATAAATTTAGATTTAACTATGTTTATTTAATTAATAATATTACTTACTTTTAACAAATCCACTTTAATATTATTATTTATTTTCAATTATTAAAAGAGAAACAAAAGCACGTTGGATATGAAAACGATAAGATGTGGGTGCTCATTAAACACACAATGATTTGTCGTCTCTAACTACGTAGGGTGTTATAAGCCAATTGGCCTCCAACTAGTTCTAATTAGCACTAGTTAATTAAGAAGCAGTCGCCTCTGCAATTGTCTTAGGTCCATGCAAAAAAACGCCTAAATAGTAGCCACGGTCTCCCAATTTGTTAGTGGTAAAGGTGCCTCTATTAGTGTAAGAATCCTCAAACAGGGTGACTCTCCATATATGTTACCCTGGAATATTAATGGATAGTGTTTCTAAACATGTGCAAACAACTTTTGGTAATCTTGCAATCCCATAAGACATGTTCAATTGTTTCAAACTTTTACAAAAGGGAATTGATCATCTATGGACCCTCTCTTTTATAAGTGGAATTTCCATTCCAACAACATCAACGATACAACAATGGAGAGTGTAAAATATTGTCAATGATGCAAATACTTTAATTTGGCCCTAGGGCTAGGTCACTACACAAGATCTAAGGTTACTATAATTATATCCACTTTCTATATTGGGTCTATATAAGACTTCACCCTGAGCCGAATGAGCTGGTGTGGAACAAGAATAAGGTAGGATGCCCCTATACAGTTAGATCCTGTTCGGTTATAAAAATAAAAACCAACATAGATTCCAGTGAACAACATTTGGCAAACCTGCCTCAACATCCCTCTGCCACCTGCTAGCTCGTTTGCTTCTCTGGATGGCCATACTGATTTAAAATCAAACCATCTCCCAAGCTTTAGGCCTGGCCTACTTTCAATGGCTGGATTGGTATGCACACGCTTACGACAGGGAATTCACCACCTATGGCACTTGCTTTTAAGAAAAATAAGTATATCCACAAAAGAATTATTACCAAGAATGAAGTCATTTGATTTATGATATTATCTAACCTTTAACCTTCATCTTATAAATGAGACCATATACTATCCTCTTGAAATATAATCTCTTACCACGAAGGAACTAAACAAACCTCATCTAATAATACTATATATATATATATATATATACTTTTATGAAATATTTAAAGAAAGATCAATTATGCAGTTTTTTCAAGATATTTAAAGACACAATAGTCTTTGATATTCGTGAGACAATATCACTTCTCTATGGAATTCCCTTTTAATGTCTTTACATTCATTGCTATTTATTATTATTGAATAATTTAATGGACCTCCTATCAGTGCTGGAATTTCAATTATTTTTTTGTTTGCTAGTTTGTCTATGACTTGTGGGACTATCCCGTGGTCTAAGAAGCCATGACCTAGGGACATTTAAGCCATCAAAATCAACCGGGGATCACACCCATCCTTGGTCACACCAATGCTTAGCAATGATGGATTTTAAGTCTCTTCTTAGCTACCTTGTGGGGCTTGAACTCAAGTTTCTATGTGTTGGATTTATCTTATTACTAATATGGGGGGTGAATCGGTAATTGCGCATATATATTATTTTACTTTGACATATTTTCACCAATTAAAACTTTTCAGCAGTAACAATAACAAATATCTAAGAATAATTGTATATCTATAAATATATAAGAGTGATTACATTAGTGGGAGAATGCAATCTCCAAACATGAGCACCACCTAATCCTCAATTAATAGTCTATTCGTTACAAGCACCGACCTGCAATGAATTTGATCTACGTGAGCACCAACTCACGAACTCCAGGCATCGACCTGAGCATATATCTGTTTGACTGTGCAAACTACGACTTGTAGAAATCAAGCTCCCACCTATGGATAACTGCGATATCCGGTTGTGGAAGCTTCTGAATTATATTCTCCAGCTCCAACTGGAAGGAGGCTCCAAACACCTAATTATATTTACCAGCTTCAACCCTAAGGAGGCTCCAACCTCCTCATTATATTTACCAACTATAACTAGAAGGAGGCTCCAACCCCCTGAAGTTATTTTCTAGCACCAAATGGAAGGAGGGTACTGTTAAGATTTCATATGATTAGCTAGATATCATTAGTGTTTAATCCAAATTCACAACAATAGCATATACAGAATCACCAAAAGAAACACAATCACAAGATAGACACAGATTTATCCTGGGAAACCCTCAATGGGAAGAAAACCCAACAAAACTTCCTCTATATAGATGTATACGATAAAACCACAAAACAAGTGATCCTCTTCCTTGCTGGTATCTCTCTCTCTCTCTCTCTCCTACGTGCTATACAAAAGTGAGTGTGTGATCAAATGAGGAACACAAATCCTCTATTTATACTCTTTATGTCACTTGACTTTTACACTAACAAGTCGGCCCACTAAACTGACTGGGTCGACTTCACCTAGGAAGACTCAAAACAATATTATATTATATTCATTGGGGTACTATTGACCCAAATTACAATGGAGGTTATACCTCATGACTCTATGACGACCAAATACAATAGTATCACCCCAACGGAGGAATACGACATCTCCCTTGGGGTACATCAGTAAATTACATTTAGAATATTCTTGAAAGTTACAATGTTTCAACACTCCCCCTTAACAAGAAGGGTATTCTACTGAAAACATCATAATCAACTATAGGAGTAACGAGAGAGATAATCTTCAGCAGTATCAAGGTAACACATCTATACGTCATAGGAATTTTTCAATGTTCATCAACAATTGGAAAAAATACTGGAATATCTTCAATATCTTCAGTACTGTGACATCGTCTTCTACAACACTGAGTCTTCATCTTCTACAACACTTGATCACTTGATCCTTTGCAACAACACTTTGATCTTCTTGATCCTTTGCAATGACACTTCAATCTTCTCGATCCTTTGCAGTAGCACTTCAATCTTCTCGATCCATTGCAACAACACTTCGATATTCCCTATCCTTTGCAACAACACTTCAATATTCTTGATCCTTTGCAGCAACACTTTTATCTTCTTGCTCCATTGCAGCAACACTTTAATATTCTCGATCCTTTGCAGCAACACTTCGATCTTCTCGATCCTTTGCAGCAACACTTCGATTTTCTCGATCCTTTTCTACAACACTACCTGTATTTCACATCATCTCTTTGCAGGATGATCAATCCCTATCACTTTAGGAAATAGGTCCAAGGATGATGCAATCCTCATCATCCTACTCCCCCTTAACGGGGAGGGTCCATAGTATCAACCAGTTGCATCATCCGCAAATGAATTTTGAACCACATTGTCTACAACTGAATGTATATATCATCTGCAAATGAATGTATACCTATCGTCTGTAAGGACTCATCGTAGAACACCCTCAGGTTGTTAAAGTTAGGACCACTCCAAAGCAAGTTTTATTTTCTAAAACATCTACAAGTGAATGTAGGCATACTCTCCATGTGAGAGTATCATCTGCAACTGAATGCAAGACCTATCATCCGTAAGGACTCATCGTAGCCCATCCTCATCTTTTTAAAGCTAGAACAACTCCCAAGTGAGTGTTATTTTCTACGATATCTATAGCTAAATGTAGGAACACTCTCCATGCGAGAGTATCGTCTGCAAGACCATACTCAACTAGTAAGAGCTAGGACCACTCTCATTAAGAGAGTGCTATTTCTGGAAGACCATCCTCAAAAGAGGATACTATCTTCCATAAGCTAATGTCATACTTCATCAGCATCTGCAGGCACACTTGGCCTCTTTGGTACTGGAACATCACTGCCATCCCATCATCAATGATAATATCATCATCACTCCCCCTTTCCAGGGAGGTTTGCATCATCAACCTTCTCCCCATTTTTCGAGGAGGGTTTATATCATCATCGTTCCTTCTTGCAAAGAAGATGTGTACCATCATCACTGTTCCTCCTTGCAAGGAAAGTCTTTTCGGACTACACCAAACTTGTCACATAAGTATTCAAACTTTACTCAAGATAGAGGCTTGGTTAGCACATCAACAACTTTTGCATCGGTACTAACATAAAGGAGTTGTATAGCTCCCTTTTGTACCATATCCCTTTTGTAAAAATATCATATTTCTATATGCTTTGATTTATCATGGAACACATGATTCTTTGTCATCTTTTTATAGCTCTGGTTGTCACATAGAATCACGGCGGTATCCAAATCCATGTCAAATAGATATGACATTAGCTTTCGAATCCATGTGGATTCACAACTAGCAGAGCAAGCTGCTATGTACTCTGCTTCATCCGTGTTGAGAGAAACACTGGAATGTTTCTTGCTAAACCATGAGATCATGGTGGATCCCAGACAATAAAATCCACATGAGGTGCTCTTCCTATCTATGACACTTCCTTCCCAATATGAATTCGTATATCCATACCGTCTGTAGTCATGATTTGCATCATAGTATAGTCCAACGTCTATCATACCTTTCAAGTACCTAATCACATGCTTTGCATCTATCATGTGAACACATCTAGGTTTAACTAGATACCGACTTAGGGTGTTCATAACAAAGCATATATCTAGCATAGTATTCTTCAAATACATTAACAAACCAATAATCTATCGAGTCACATCCACTAACTCTGATGATTCATTAGATAACAAATTCAGGTTGGTATCCATGGGTGTGGCCATGGATTTACAATCCAGTAGATCAAATCTCTTTAAGATTTCCATTGCATACTTTCCCTGGTTCAAAAATATTCCTTCTCGGCTTTGCCACACTTCCAACCCGAGAAAATAATGCATCAATCCAAGATCTTCCATCTCGAATTCTTCAGCTAGCTTCTTCTTGCTTTCTAAAATCTGTTTCTCATTTCCTTTCAGAAATAGATCATCTACATATAGTAATAATATGACAGGTTCATCATCCATAACCTTAAGGTAAAGGTTAGGATCAACTTTACTTTTGGTAAATCCCAAGCTTGTCAAGAAGCTATCTATTCTTCCATACCAAGCTCTAGGAGCTTGCTTCAGTCCATACAAAGCATTTTTCAACTTACATACATGAGTCACTCTGTCTTCGACTTCAAATCCTTGTGGTTGTTCGATGTATACTTCTTCCTCAATCACACCATTCAGGAAGAATGTCTTTACATCCATATGGTGTAGATCCCACTTCATCATGGAATCAAGTGTCATTATGGTTCTGATGGAAGTGTACCTTTCTACTGGCGCAAATGTATCTTCATAATCAATTCCCTATTTTTGAGAGAATCCTCTAGCCACAAATATTTCCTTTTATTTTTCGATACTTTCATCATCAACATATTTTATCTTGTAGATTCACTTGGAAGATACCAAACTATTGCTTTCAAACTGGTATTCTTCCATCATTGCTTCTACCCATTCTTTCTTCTATACAACTTCCTCGTAGCTGGTAGGTTATTGATCTACAAGATCGCACATCAAAACTACATAGTTGGAGAATGGATTTTATCTCTTGCTTTTTCTTGTGGAGGCTTCTTGAGCTCCATACTTATCTTCTTCTTTTATGATTTCTCTCACCCAAGCAAGTTTTCTCTTTCAAGATATATCCATAGTAGGGGGTTCTTGAGGTTACAACATATCGTGATCTTCTAATGCTACTATTTCAGGAGAGGGTCCAGCTTCTACCTTTCTGAGAGGTACATTCTCTTCATGCACTTCTTTAAGCTGACTCTTTCTAGATTTATTAAGAGCTGTTTCATCATCAAATGTTACATCCCTACTAATATCTATATGATGGAATCCTCAAATGTATATCCTGAAGGATTTGGAGACTTCACAGTATCCAAATTTTTTTTCCCTTCTTTCCAGAAGGATCCAACTTGGTTATCTTCTCTTTTGGAATGTGTACATATACTGGAAAACCAAACATATTGAGATGGATCACTTAAGGTTTCTTTCTTGTATACATTTCTTCATGAATCTTGAATCAAAGGGAACTGTGAGATAATCTATTCTCCACATACACAACTATTCTTGCTGCTTCAACCCATAGATCCATGGGAAGGTATTGATCATGAATCCTTGTTTTCACTACTTCCATAATGGTTTCTTGATATTCTTTCCTCTTGCACATCCTTTTCAAGTACCTTCATGATCAATATTCAAATATGGTAAACCTGTTAGCACTTTTCTCACATAAGGTAATGCTTTGTAGTTTATGTGAGCAAGAATTCTATGCCATAGTTCACTTGAGATAGTGGTCTCATGGAAAAGGGCTATTTCTGGATGTCCCTTGAGTTTGTACAATCGTCCTTCTTCTTCACCAATAACCACAACATCTTCAAGTGTGTTTCCTTTGGTCCACATGAGTACTTGTCCATCTATAAAATCAACTCTATATCCTTTCTTATCTAATTTTGAGATGGAAAGTAGGTTCTTTTTCAAAACTAGTATATATAGTACTTCCTTCATCTTCATGGAGGTTCCAGAGTTGAGCTTGTAGCTTGATTCACCAATGCCTTTGATGGGATATTGATAGTCATCTCCTAATGATAATTTAAGAGGAGAGTTCTTCTATTCAAGTCTTGACAGAGTTTGATTCTTCCCTGTCATGTGCTTTGAAGCACCACTATCAATAAGCTATGTATCTTCTCCAGGTATTACAGACCCAAAGAGTGCAGAGAATGGTACACATTCTTCTACATCTTCTTCTTTTGCTTGTCTCTTTTGAGGTATTCAATTTTATTTTTCATCCTCATATTCATCTAGACGAGCATGATGTCTTTTGTTGTTGTTCTTCTTCAATGGACACTCTCTAGAAAGGTGTCCTATCTTATGACAGTTATAACACTGATATTTGGAGTAGTCTTTCTTTTGACTATTTTCTCTTTTCCTTTGAAACTTCTTTGGATGTTTATACTCATTGTGAGTATCCTTATTGAAGTTTGATTGTCTTCTTATGTTATGGGTGGCTAGAGATTGATCATCTTCTCTAAGTAGAGCTTCTCTGTTAGCTACTCAAGCTTCTTCTTGGATGCAATCTTCCCATACAATGTCAAACTTCATACTTTCTTTTATGGAACACATAGTATGTATGAATGAATCCCAAGGTCTAGTGAGACCATTGAGAGCAGTCATAACTAGTTCATCATCATCAAGGGAGTCTCCAATGGAATCTAGTTGTTCCTTGAACTGGGAGATCTTTGTGAAGTAATCTTGAATGGAGTCTCATTTACTCATCTTGGTACCCTTCAGTTGATATCTCAAATTCATCTTTCTATTGATGTTATTTCCCTCATACATTCTAGAAAGGGAATCATACATTTTCTTTGGTGTCTATTTAGATGAAATGTGAGCGATCAAGTGATATTTGATAGAATCATCAATGATCCTCATTGCCTTGATTAGGTCCTTTTGGTGCTTCTCCTTCGCTTCATCTTCTTTCGTTTCTGCAACTTCATCTTTGATGTATTTTCAAGATCATTCTATCTAAGAATGACTCCCAATCCTATACTTCCATTCTAGGAGGTTTTCTCTGCCTTCCAACCTGTCCTCAAGCTTAGTGCTTTGGGCCATCTTATCTAGGAGGTCACTAGAACTTGAAATTTCTCAAAATGAAAAGCTGACCTTACTAGGAGATGTGGTTGACTGAGGCGAGTTGGTTGGTCCACTTGGTTTCTGGAGATTCCAAATATTCACCCTTCAAAAATTGCTTGCGATATTTCAGTTTTTGCAGATTTATGGTTCTGGTTTTCTGCAGTTTTCTGGTTAAGGGACAAAATAGGGTTTGGATTTTATGAATATCCATCCATTCAAAAAATTTGATCTTAGGTTCAATAGATTCACTCTAGGGAGGCACAACTTTCTATGCAAGTAGATCCTCAAAATCCCAAACTTTGCAGACACCCTAATTTCTTGTCGGAGGGAGAGGAGAGAGAGTTTCACCTTATGAAAGCTGTTCTATTCAGGTTAGCTCTGATACCATGCTAATATTTCATATGCTTAGCTATATATCATTAGTGTTTAATCCAAATTCATAATAGTAGCATATGCAAAATCATTGAAAGAAATACAATCACAAGATAGACATAGATTTATCCTGGGAAAACCTCAAGGGGAAAACCCAACAAAACTTCCTCTATATAGACGTATAAGATAAAACCCATAAACAAGTGATCATCCTCCTTGCTGGTATGTCTCTCTCTCTCTCCTATGCACTATACATAAGTGAGTGCCTGTTCAAATGAGGAACAAACCTCCTTTATTTATACTCTTTCTATCACTTGACTTTTACCCTAACAAGTCGGCCCCACTAAACTGACTGAGCCGACTTCACCTAGGAAGACTCAAAACAATATTATATTATATTCATTGGGGTGTTATTGACCTGAATTACAATGGAGGTTATACCTCACGACTCTATGATGACCAAATACAATATTATCATCCCGATGGAGGAATAACACATCTCCCTTGGTGTACATCAGTAAAAAACATTTAAAATATTCTTCGAAGCTACAATATTTCAACAACCACAACCTCCTACTCATTTCCCCATCCAGCCTCCCTGATATAGAAATAAGAGTTGATTTAAATACATGTAGTACAAAAAATACCTTATCTTCGATGTGTGTCTTCACCAAAACACAACTGCTGTGATTCTTCTGTCTATGTCTTTCTTCTGAATATCTACATGAAGATATTAAGTTTCCAAAACTGTGATGTGCGTTAAAGACAACAATCTGCGTCTTTTTACTAAACAATGTTTCAAACTTATTTACTTCTTCAACTCTTCGGTCTGCGAATTTTCGTAAGTAATAACTTCACACATTCTGAACACGGGTATCATTCTATATGGAACGCTCCTCGTTATTCATCATTGGCTTATTTGTGCACTTTGACTTTGCTACATAAAATTATTTCTACGATCAACGAGCCATTGATACCCCAAATAATTTTGAAGTTTGTCTGACTAGATTATCTCAGTTCTTCATTTCACAAGCTTACTTCAATACATCCACCTCTTGCTTATTTATAGTTTTCCTGGATCAAGATATGTGTCAACTTGGTGAATTTCCTTATCCTTTAATAATGCTTCCACTTGTTTGTGTATTTTTTAAGCTATGATCTAGGTTTGCGTTCCAGCTATCGGAATTCATATTTGTGGGGTTTAGCACACATATGCCAACTTCCTTGTTGGAATTTTTCACATAGGATCATAACCCATATTCTTCTTCACAGGTCACTGTACCACATACCATTTTCTTTGTGGGACTTTTACACACAAGTTTGTGTTTTGTGTTCTTAATTCATAAGTCTCACACAAATGGTATTTGTGCATATCCACAATTTTTAGTGTTCTTCTTTGTGGATTGCTATTTGCGCACCTCTGACCAATGTCATGGTGGGATATTTGGTCTCATGGGACTTCCACATTCTTCCATATGTATTTATTCAAATTGGATTTATGTGAGGAAGTCTTAATATTATTTTGGCATCAATTTATCCTTTGATAATATGTTCAATACATAATCATTTGATCCTTTGACATCATGTTCAATATATAATCATTCCATCCTTTGACATAATGTTCAATACATTTTTGACATCATGTTCAATACATAATCATTCGATCCTTTGACATCAATGACAATACATGTTCAACAATCTCCCCCTTTGGAATTGATGTCAACATTACTTTGTCATAAATCTGTCATAAGCTCCCCCTGATGTGAATCTCTTCTTCTGTGCGCTAAAGGATCCCTCTATGATCATGCTCTTGCTTCTTTTGCTCAGATTTACCTTCCAGCTTCTTCCATTTTCTCATTCTCCCTCTATAATTTCTCCCCTGCCATCAATATTTCTCTTTATCCCCCCATTTGACATCAATGGAAATGGGGGTGTACAGAGATTTCTACCTCCATTGGTAGATGTTTTGGATGGTCAAATTATTTTTGAAAATTTTTGTAGAGTTTCTTTTGCAGTTGCAACCTTTTCTTTCATTTCTTTTTCTTTGGCTAGAATGTCCTGTTCTACTTGTTACCATATGATTTATTGCACAGTAGTTGTATGAAGTGCATGCAGATCATTCACAGACAATTGTGATAGACTGAGATCAACATGACTTACCATATTCTGTATTTATTTAGGAATATTCAAGGCTACAAATGAGATTTTCACGCATTGATGCGGTTTTGTCTCTTTTGTTTGTGTAGGTTGATGTGTCTATGAACTACCCATATGTGTCGCTGATAGTGTTTCCTCGATATTCTTCTTTTCTTTCCTGATTTGTAGTATTACCTGTTTATGTTTACATATTTATCTTCAATCTTTAGCATGTATTCTTCTTGCATAGTCGCAAGTTCTTTAATTTCAGTCTTTGTGGCCACACTTTCTATGGTTTCTTCAACTGCATTATTGGTCTCTACACCAATTTTTTCCACATCATCCATCATCAATGTTTGAATTGGCCTTTATTTGCTTGTATTCCTTTTATTCTTTGAAGTTCCTTATGAATTAGTTACTTCTTTTCTCTTTTCGATTGGCACAGTTCATGCATATCCTTCAGATCCTTGTTAGAAAGAAGTCTTTGTACTAGCAACCTCCTCTTCCATGGGTACTGTATTGTTTGGTTACTCTTGTTGCTCAACTTCTTATTTATTTGTTAATGGAATTTTCCATTCTGGGTCCCATTCCTGAAGTTCTTGTGTGATATCATCTTCAAAACATATGTACATAGTGGTGAACCATCGGTTCTTAGGGTCTCTTTTGGCCTGTATGTACGTATGATGCATTCCAATCCTTAATCACACAAATCCTTTGAAATCCTCCACTATGTGGGGTTGTATGCGTGAATTATTCTTTGCAATATCCTAATTTATTTTTCTTGTGCATCTAAGCAGTCATCGATAAATTCATTCAACATGAAGGTTGACCAGTTCATTTGTACTCCTGCAACGCGCTTTTCTATAGTCACAATGATTGCTGCTGATACTTGATCAGGGAAACTCTTTCAAAAAATATTGTATGCCAGTAGTTGGGATGTGATTATTAATGCTTCATCCTTTATTTGTGCGACTGAGAATCCTATGCTAGATCGCTTAGTTCCATATTTCTCGACCATCTTTTTTCCAAGAGATTTTTCTTGACTCTGATACGTGAGAAGATTTGTGTCTTCCCCAATGGCGGTTAGTCTAGTAATTGATTTGATTAGATTTATGTAAATGGAATCCGACTTTCCCATCCATAGATATCCACCATTATCTTGGGATAACAACAATCTTTCACAGATCGTTACTTGTGGGTTTTTTTTGAAGAATGGAATTTCCAACAGATTTAGCATCCCTATTCTTGACAACCATTTTGTTCAAGTTTGAACTTCAATAACAACCAGTGCTTTGGGATATGGAATAATTTTTTTGTTCAGTTACTTCTCCTAATCCAGACCATGATATTTCTTAGTGTTGGTAGGATCATAGTTTGCACAAGTAAATTTTTACAGTTGTCTATACAACCCTTCTTTAACTATTACGTCTTCGGATCCCTTTCGTGCTGGAAATGTTGGGTCTTCAATGTTTGGCAGATTCACATGTGGTGCATCCGTTTTTTTGGAAGGAACATCGTTGCGAGGGAATTCAATGGGATTTGATGAAGATGCACCAAGGGTTAGTATAGGTTCTTTCACCACATCCATTGATGGATTATTTATTTTGCATTGTCTCTTGGGGGAAATGGATTCCAAGATTCAACCTATTCCATACACACTCATTGTAGTAAGATTTCAAAAATCGTGGATTAGTTTTCAGATTGGAGAAATTCACGCCTTATAAGGATCTCTGCGTCTTCTTGTATCATTAATGCACTCCATGCTTTGCAGATTTTACTGAGATTTGGTCCGTCTTTGAAAACTGAAATGTTTCAAGTTTCTGAAGATTTTGTTGATTTGGTCCAGATTCAGTTAATCATATGTTGTCATTTAAGGATGGTGCCTCCTAGTATTTAATTACCACTACAAACACTACTTTACTAATTTGTAACTGCTTCCCTTTTCGTCTTAGTATATTTGTGCACAAATATTTTATTGCAATTGGTTTGAATTTTTAGGGATCAGTCTGGAGATGAAGTGCAAATAGATTGAACGCCCGAACTTCCCTTTCATTTGTCCATTTGAGATGACTTGACCATTTCTAGGTTATCAATTTTATTCCTCCATATCATATATTTATTTCCTTTTTGATTTAAATCATTGCTTTTATAAAGAACTAGATGGCCATCCTCACTTGTCTTCTTTCTCCAAAATTTATGAGTATAAATTTTCCTTTAACATTCAAACTAAGGCCAATATATTCAACATTTCTATTGATAACAACACATGAATATATTTTACAAGTATGCAATGGAATATAAAGTACTGAGAATTATTTCACAACATCACATCACAATATAGGCACTATTATTTTGGGTATGGAAACCCCAAAAAAAACCCAAGATGAGAAAACCAATGTAGGAGTCAGATATGGATTTTATTATTGAGAAAATATGGAACTTTTACAATCAACTTCTAATCACCCAAACCTGGAGAAATAACAGCTAACAGAATCACTGGACAAAGCCAACAAAACCAACATGCCCTTTACGTGACTGTACGACCAACAATATGGCCTCCCACATGTGGTTGTACAAATCCGTACAACTGTATGGTTGTTGTACAAAATCTGTACAGTCTGTATGACATATGTACAAAATTCCGTACGGTATGTACGACCTCCTTTATAGCCGCTCCTTGTGCGATCTGTGTGGTCCTCTTCTTGGCTAGAAGCTCGGTGACCCTATCGGTTAGTTCCTTCATCTTCTATGCAAAACCCTATGTTTGACTTTATCTCTTTGTCTATATCCTATCTATGTCAGAATACTAGTGTGTGTCCTGTCCACCATTTGACCTTTCTTTTATAACTTTATGCTAAGCAGAAACCCTAATTTCACTTTCACTTTATAAAAAGTGTTTCATAAAGTCAATTAATAATTAGGTCACTTTAATTTATTTTCCAAAGTAAACTTAGGAAAAGTAAATTAAATATAATTGGCTTCCTGATTTAAGTCTTCTACATGCAAGAACACATGCATGCATGAAGACCTTCCTTTTTGTCACTGCAAGGCTGGGCGTGTAGTCACCAATCATCCTCTCATCTCCTGTAAGAAATAGATCATCAACATATAGTACCAAAATGAGAGACAACTCACCTGTTAAGAAATACAGGTTGTGGTCAGCCTCACTCTGCTAAAATCCCATCTCCCGTAGATAGTTGTCTATCCTCGAGTACCATGCTCTAGGTGCCTACTTGAGCCCATAAAGAGCTCTATGTAGTTTGCATACATGCATCTCGCTGTTCTCCACATTCAACCCCTATGGCTGCTCAATAAATACCTCTTCCTCTATCACTTCGTTGAGGAATGCAACCTTGATGTCCTTTTGATGGACATACCACCCCATCTTAGCTGCTAGTAAGATAATGGTCCAAAGGGAAGAATACCTGGAAACAAGGGTGACTATATCCTCATAATCAATACCCTCCTTCTGTGAAAACTACTTTTCCATTAAGCGTGCCTTGTAATTATCCACACTTTCATTTGTTACATGATTCACCTTGTAGATCCACATGGATCCCACAACCTTCTTGACTTCAGGTCTCAGAGCAACCTCCCATACCTGGTTCTTCATGATTGAGTCATACTCCTCAACCATGGCATCCTCCCACACGTCATGTTGTGCATCCTCCTTGAAACTGGAAGCTTCAAAGTTAATCAACTTTGTCTTTAGTGCCATATAATAGAGTCTCTCTAGTGGTATGCTCTGTCTAAAATATCTCTTTGGAGGACTCACCTCTTTGGAATCCTAAACATGGGACCTATACCACTTAGGTTGTAGCCTAGTGTCTCCCTACTGTGGCTGTTGGATGTCCTCCTGCTGCTACTGCTCATCCTCCCCATCAAATATAGGAGGATCCTTTCCACCTAACTCCATATGACTACTAGAACCTATGCCCTGTGTATGTACATGTACCTGTACCTATAGCTCCTCCAACTTGATCCTCATGTCCTATGCTGGCTGTTTATCTGTTGGTAAGTCCATAAATATCTACAAGGCCCTGTCCTCATCGAACTAGACATCCTTGCTCATAATGATCCTCTTGCGAGCATGAATGCAAACTCTGCATGCCTTCGAAGTGTCGCTATATCCAACAAGTAACCTCTTTTCTCCAGAAAGGTCCAACTTCTTCCTAGTGTCAGCATGAACATGATAATAATAGACACTCCCAAATATGTGAATGTGACTCACATCTAGATAAGTTCCTATGAATACCTCCTCGGGTGTATTCCTACCCAAATATGTGTGGGGACACCTGTACCTGTACCTATACCTATACCATAGCTCCTCCAGCTTGATCCCTGTGTCCTGTTCTATCTACTGCTATGTTGGTAAGTCCATAGATATCTGCAAGGTCCTATCCTCATCGAACTGGAAATCCCTGCTCACAATGATCCTCTTGCGAGCATGAATGTAAACTCTGTATGCCTTCGAAGTGTCATTGTATCCAACAAGTAACCTATTCTCTCTAGAAGGGTCCAGATTCTTCCTAGTGTAAGCATGAACATGACAATAACAAACACTCTCAAATATGCAAATGTGACTCACATATAGCTTAGTTCCTCTTAAGAAATCCTTGGGTGTCTTCCTATCAAAATGTGTGTGGGGACACCTATTGTGAATGTATACTGCAGTACTATATTCATTGTCCCAAAGGAATAGTGGTAATCCCTGATCAAATAACATGGACTTTGCTACTCCTTCCATAGTCTTGTTCTTCCACTCTGCCACTCCATTCTGCTGTAGTGTATGAGGCACAATGTGCTCCTTCTTGATTCCTTCTACCGAACAATACTCCAGGAACTCATTGTAGGTGTACTCACCCCCGTTGTCTGTCCTCAACACCCAAATATTCTTTCCTGCTTAGTTCTCCATGAGATTCTTGAACTCCCGGAACTTCTCAAAGACCTCTGACTTATCCTTCAAGAAATAGATCCAAGTTTTCCTCGAATAGTCATCAATGAAGGTTATGTAGTAACTGTAACCAATAAAAGAATGGACACTCATAGGTCCACATACATCTGAATGCACCAAGTCCAAGGGATCCTTAGACTTGTGCTCACTCTATGGGAAAGGATTCCTTATGTTATTCCACAAAGCAAAACCCTTGCAGTGGTTATGCTTCTCCTCCTGTACCTGAGGAACTCCAATGACAACCTATATCAAGTGCCTCAGTGCTCCATGGTGTAAGTGTTCGATCCTCCTATGCCACAACTCACCCTGAATACTATTGCTACTGACTATATCCTTTGCAAGCTCAAAGTGTAGTCTATACACTTTCCTACTCTTGATTCCAATCACCTGATCCAAGATCCTATCTAATCCCTTCGGCCTGATATACACTCTATGGTATCAGAACTTCACCTAATATCCCTTTTCCTCCAAAGTGGAGACTGATATGAGGTTCTTGGTCAATCTTAGAACATATAACACATCAGCAAGACCAATGGGTTTTCCAGACTCCCTCTAAAATGAAACAGTCCCAACTCCCTGCATCTGATACTGTGCATCATCACCCAGCTCAACTTGGATCCCTGTTACAACCTCCTACAAGTATTTGAACAATATCTTCTATCCATTCATGTGACTAGATGATCCACTATTGATGTACCATATGCTTATCCCTATGGTGCTTTCCATGCAATCTATCAAGAAAAACTCCTCATTGAAGTTTCTGTCGAACTCCTCTACCTTTGAAGATCCAACCATTTGATTGTTACTCTTCTTCTTCCTATCTCGACACTTGGAGGAAAAGTGTCTCTGCTTATGGAAGATAAAACAATTGACCTTTGACACATCAAGGTTCTTTTAACCATCCTTTTTCCTCTTTTCCTTACCATTGCTCTTCCCTATTAGGGCTAGAGCCTCCTCATCCACAATTTGCGGGGCACTGCTGGATGAGCCTGATCCTTGACCCATGTGGGTATCCTCCTTCATAAATTCAAACCAAAGTCTCTACCAATCAGGGAGCTTCTCCCTAGCCACAACACCTTTGAAAAAGGTATCCCAAGGCTTAGAGAATCCATTGAGGGGTATCTAAACTAGCTCCTCATCCTCGGTCTTAGATCCAACAAGTCCAAGCTCATCCCTGATTTGTGTGAGCCTTGTGAGATAAGGTACCACTCCTTCTCCCTTGGCCATCTTGGTGTTGGACATCCTATCTTACAACACCATCTTTTGGTTTTCATTCTTGCTCTCGTACAGACTTTCCAAATCATTCCACATTTCTGATGCGGTCTTATTCCCGGAAACGTGAGGGACTATGTGGTCCTTCACCCCATCCAATATGATCAAGATGGCTTCGGAATCAATCTTCTTCCAAGCTATCAAATTTTCTGGATCTATGGGTGCAACTTTTGTGGATTCAATGTGCTCTGCGACATCAGTGATGTCTAGGATCCTTGTGATCATTTCTTTTCATGTAGGAAAGTTCTGTGCCCCATGGAGTCTATCCTCAAATCTCAATGACACGTCCATAGTGAAGTCTTACCTGTGAAACCCTGGATATGGAAGTCTAGGCTTGTGTCTTCCAATAGATTTTCCCCTGATCTATTACTACGGTTTCAAATCTCTCAGCTTTAGCTCACCAGAGCTTTGATACCATGTAAATTTTCCTTTAACATTCAAACTAGGGCCAAACCGTATATTCAAAATTTCTATTGATAACCACACATGAATATATTTTACAAGTATGCAACGGAATATAAAGTACTGAGAAATATTTCACAACATCACATCACAATATAGACACTATTATTTTGGGTATGGAAACCCCCAGAAAATCCCAATATGGGAAAAATGATGCAACAGTCAAATATGGATTTTATTATTGAGAAAATATGGAACTTTTATAATCAACTTCTAATCACCCAAACTTGGCGAAATAGAACCCAACAAAATCACTGGACGACCCTATAAAAACCAACACCCTCTGCATGAATATATGATGGAAAAGTATAGCCTCCCACACGTGGGTGTACGGATCCATATAGCTGTACGACTACTGTATGGAATCTGTATGGTCATTACGAAATTTCATACAATATGTACGACCTCTTCTCCAGCTGCTCCATGTGCGATCTGTGCAGTCCTCTTCCTGCCGGGAATCTTGGTGACCCTATCGGTTAGCTCCTCCATCTTCTCTGCAAAACCCTCCATCTGACTTTCTGTCTCTGTCTGTATCCCGTCTCTATCGAAATACCAGTGTGTGTCCTCTCCACCAATTTCCCTTTGTTTTATAACTTTATGCTAAGCGAAACCGCTAATTTCACTTTCACTTTATAAAAAGTGTTTCATAAAGTCAATTAATAATTAGGTGACTTTTATTTATTTTCCAAAGTAAACTTAGGAAAAGTAAATTAAATACATTTGGATTCCTGATTTAAGTATTATGCATGCAAGGACACATGCATGCAGGAAGACCTTCCTTGTTGTCACTTTCTAACAATGAGATCTATAGTTTTCATAGTTGTGGCCAATTTTATTACACTTGTAAAAAATTGAGATTTTACAAGTCTTCCCAGTATGTCCTATTATTGTGCATTTCTAGCATGGAGTAGTGAAACACATCCTCTTTTGTTTCTCAGTGCATAATTCCCTTTTGTCAATCCCATGTTTGTATCCTATACCGAACCGGTTAGAGGAAAAACATTGATTGCTTAGGATTTCATTTATCACTTCTACGCTTTTGGAAAAACTGTCATTCATCTTAAGTTGAGTTTGTAAACTTTTGATTTCTTGCTCCTTTTCCTTCAAACACATCTCTTGTTCATCAAGGAATTTCTTGGACTTAGAATTTCTTTCTTTAAGAGTGACGATCTGAAGTTGTTCAATTTGAAATTGGTTTTGATGTTCATTGATTATTTTGTAGGCTTCATCGCTTTACCTTTGAAGCTTTTGGAGCTGATATTTTAGTGACATGATCTCTGCATTTGATTTAACAACATATTTTCTTTCCTCTTTCTCAATATGTTCCAAATTCTTTCTTATAAATGTGATTGGATTTTCTGTCGCTGCTTGTTCAAGTTTGCCTTCCAGTGCATCGATCTTAATTTTCCTAGATTTGTAATTTTTATCTATTTCCTGTAATTGAGCGGTAAAATATGTCACTGATGCCTTTGATTCTTATTCCTGTCTTTTCAGTGTCTGCGTGACATTAGTCACAACTCTTTTTTACATTTTCTATGGTGTTTCTTTCAGTGCGAATAATATCTCTTGCTTGTGTGAGGAAATGATCTTCTTCATTATCATTTTCTTGTAATCATGATGCTTTATTTTTATCCATGAATACATTGGTTCTATATTCCAGATGTTAATCTGTTTTTGAAGAAACCCCTCTGATACCAATTATTGGATTTATCTTATCATTGAGAGGGGGGGTTGAATCAGTAATTTCACTTTAACAAATTTTCACCAATTAATTTTTTTTCCTCAGTAGTAGCAATAACAAATACAACAACACACAAATATATGAGAATAATTGTATATCTATAAATATATAATAATGATTACATCATTGGGAGAATGCAATCTTCGAACATGTGCACCAACTCATCTTAGGTGTTTACATGATCATCAAGTAACAATATGCTGGTTATAGGCACCAAACTGCAATGAATTCGATCTGCATGAGCACCAACCCATGAACTTCAGGCACTGAACTGAACCTACTATGCAAACTATGAATTGTAGCATTCAAGCTTCGACTTGTGGATAACTGCGATCTCTGATTGTGGAAGCACCAACTTCCGAATTATATTCACTAGCTATGACTAGAAGGAGGCTCCAACCCACTAATTATGTTTACCAACTTCAACTAGAAGGAGAATTCAACCCCCTAATTATATTTACTAACTACACTTGGAAGGAGGATCTAACCCCCTAAAGTTATATTCCAACAACAACTGGAAGGAGGCTATAACCTCCTCCTCTTTGTCCCATTCAACCTCCCTAATATAGAAATAAGAATGTATTGAAAAACTACAATATACAAAATATCTTATATTCGATGTGTGTCTTCACCAAACCATAACTGCTGTGATCCTTCTATCTGTGTATTTCTTCCAAATATCTATGTCAATATAGTCAGTTGTCAAAACTGCGACGTGCGATAAAGACAATGATCTACGTCTCTGTACTGAACAATGTTTCAAACTCAGTCACTTCTTTGGTTCTGCAGTCTGTGTCTTTCACTGAGTAAGAACTTCACACATCCTGAACACGTGCACCCTTCTATATTGCACATTCCTTGTTGTTCATCATTGGATGATTTTCGAAGTTCAACTATGCTACATAAAACTATTTATGTGATCAACGAGCCATTGTTACCTCAAACTATTTCGAAGGTTCTCTAACCGGAGCATCTTAGTTCTTCATTTCACAAGCTTACTTCAACACATCCACCTCTTGCTTATTTATAGTTTTCCTAGCTCAAGATATGTGTCCACTTGTTGAAGTTCCTTATCCTTGAATAACGTATCCACTTGTTTATGTCTTTTTTAAGTTATGATATGCTTCTGTGAGCCACTTATAATAATTCCTCTTTGTGAGGTTTGACACACATATTCCAACTTCCTTGTGGGAATTTTGCACCCAGGATCATAACCCATATTCTTCTTCACAGGTATTCGTACCATATACCATTTTCTTTGTGAGGATTTTACACACAAGTTTGTGTTTCATGTTCTTCATTCGTAAGTCTCATATAGATGGTATTTGTGCATATATACAATTTTCAATGTTCTTCTTTGTGTATTTCTATTTTCACGCTTGTGATTAATGTCGTGGTGGGATATTTCGTCTCATGGGACTTCCGAATTCTTCCATATGTATTTTTTCAAATTGGATTTGTGTGAGGAAGTATTCAACTTCTTTTGGACTCAATTTATCTTTTGATAATATGTTCAACACATCTTTGAAATCATGTTCAATACATATTTTGGCCTTTTCATTCCCTGAGTAATCATGAATTCAAAAGTATTTCTTAATTCCAAGAATCCATGCTTCTGCTTCCTGACTTGTTTTACTTTCTCCATCAAATGTGGGAGGCCTTTCCTTTTTGAATTCTCCTTGTGGAACCATTTTAAAATTCCTTCCTCTTTCAAATATGTTGGAAGTATGCTTTAGACTACTTATAGAACTGCAAGAATCACATGACCTTATAGATGAATATATCGATAAAGATACCCTGTGTTCCTTACTCAAAGAACCATTTCTTGGACTTGGAGTCCTCTTTCTAGTGCGAATTCTAGAGTGAATTTATGCACTTCTTATTTCTTGACCAAAATTTCTTGGATTATATCCAAGATGATCCCTATGTTTAATATCAATGAGGCTTTGAAGAATGGTAGCATTAATCTTGGTCTGCTCTTCTTAGTCTTTGATAAACCTCTCATTGTTTCAACCAAATTTTGTGGGGTGATTTGCTCTCTTATCCCATTGGATTATGTCTCAACATTACCTTCTTGCATTTTTTATCCTAATACATCCTCATCATGTTCATAGGGGTTCTGGGAATCATTCATGGTTACCATTTTCATTTGGATACTTTTTCCCTCTTCTTGTTTCCTTATGTTGCAACTGTTCAAATATTGTCAGTTGTAAGCTTTGTGCATCATAGAGATATTTATTAGACATATTAGTAATATATGCAATGACAGATAAAAAATGCTATTTTAATAGAATTTGTATAATGGAATAATTCATAGGGTTCTTAGGCCCTCTTTTCTTTTTTTCCATTTATGCATTTTTGGAAACTGCCCTTATTGACATTTTTTTGTCAAATTAAGGTTACATGCACTTTTATGTTCTAATCTCTGAGACATGGATTCCTCATCCAAAATTTGATTGTGCACTCTTGTTCCCGTTTGGATAATATTTCCAATTACCATCTCCATGCTTCATTCTAATATAAGACTTGAAAGTTACATTCTCCCAAAAATGTTGATTTTTCCCACTTCTGCACTTTTTCTACAGGTGCAATCAACTTCGGAGGCCAACTTCATCCACCTACAGAAGAAAATCTAGAAATAACTAGAAGAAATTTTCTATAGGACACAATTATTACATATAACAAGGATCACTCAACAACTTTCATATCTCCGATCCAATGCTCCAGTCAGCTTCTATAAAATTTTGGGTTAATTACTTTTGACTTTTGCACTTTTTCTCAGACTTGTTTTTTTACAAAAACTAGATATCTCCCAAACCAAGAGTTTTGGATAAAACTTCATTTAATGAGAGTTGTCCATTTTAATGAGTAGGTAAAATGTCGAGTTAAAAAATTTGACTAGTTCCGACATCTAAGGTCACTTTTACCTCTTGCAAACATTTTAAAATCCCCAAAAGTGCTTCGGAATAGTGCATTTTGGTATTCTTTCATACCTCGGATTCACACGCTTTGGAATTTGGCTCCTCAATTCCACATTTAGCTGCGTTCCTATCCTAGGACCACACCATAACATTTCAACCCAAATTTACCCCCCATTGGGTCTCTGGACATTGATATTTAAAAGACACTAATTTGAATTTTCTGTCAAATTTGAGTAGGATGGGATTGGTCCTCTCATTGATTCTTCTATGAAATTTATCAATGGTTTCTGAACACCACAGGTCTCATCAAATTCCAAGATAAACTGCTCTTGTTATGGCCAAAACAATTTTTGTGCTCTAGACTTTTTTTTTTCGCAATCGCATTGCGAACCTTTTTGGTTTGTTGATCCTGAATTTTCTGATCATGATGTGATGACCCTAACTATGCCGATCCCGATGTCAGAATTTGAAATTTAGCATTGTCCAAACAACAAAATAAACATCCCTTCTAAATTTCTGACCTCAATGTCAAAAGTTGGAAGTCAACACTAGATGATAAGAATTGTCCAATGACCCTTCCAATCAACAACCTCTATGGACCTTTATACCACCATGCTTGTGGACTTCGCTCCATGACCCCCACATACCTCACTTCTCGGATGCACCCTGCAGATAAACTCCATCGTGCCTGCGGACTTTCCCAAATTGCTTCCATAGATATTTTTTGTGGTCTACCACATACCTTTGCAGTCTTATTCTCCACTGTGCTCACATACTTTCTCTGCTACTTCCCATGAAATTTTCTTCATGATATCTCCGCGGAACTCTCTCTGCAGTGCCTACAGGTTTTGGACACTAGCCACCCGTAGGTCCTTATGGCATGGTCAATCCACGTTATGCCCCTTTCTCCCACATGGCACAAGTGGGGTACACAAAATTTTCCAAATTTTCCATTGCAAAGGTTGTAACAACTCACCAAGAAAATGGTTTTTGAAAGCTATTGCTGGATTAGTTGCCGATTAAAATTGAACATGTGTATAGACACTTTCGGCCCAACGAATTTCCCAACCACCATTATCTAGCATGCAAGTTGAGGGTGCATTCTGAATCATATCCGTTGATCACGATTTTCATTTCCCTAACTCCTCAACAATATGTTATTCTTATTAGAATCATATCGATTAAATCCATGGGATTTGTGAAAGCACCATTTTTAACTTAAAACCGGAAGTTTTATAAAAAACGTTATCATCACTTCCTATGCAACTCAAATATTCTGTTTGTGACTATGGATTCTGGCCCAAACAACCCTAGTGCTGCAACATCGCTTTGATACCACTCTATCACGTCCCCTCCCTCCAATCCAACTAACGAAGGGAGCATGATCGATATAGGGGACTCTAGATTTATTCCCAAGGACAAATTACGAATTTCATAACATTTAAATGTGTTTGCAAATAAAACACATAGCAGAATGAAACTCTATCGTTCACACACACAACATGCATATACTAGCATCTTCATCACATGCATAATAATAGTAATCATGCACATTCAACACAACATGAAATTATCCAATAAACACTTATATTTTAATGAAGCCAACCAAGCAATTGGATATGGAAGAGAAACATTCCACCCAACTAGAGGAAATCTGTCCATCCTATATTATTTCAGCTGAGAGGCCACCCCTGAGATGGGCTATTTATCCACCAAGGAGGAACTATCCAGGCTCACTCACATCCATAAAAACATACACTCATGCTAAGCTAGCACACAACTGGGTTTATCAACAACACAGAGAGATAAGGAAGGAGGATGCTAAGTGAGTGATCTCAATCAAAGAGCTACATGCATCTCAATTTGTCTTAGCCATCCTTGACACCCACAATAACTACCACACCCAACACAAGGAAGGTCCCCTTATATGCTACACAGTCCCTCAGGTGCCCATTCCTTCTAGTGCTCTTCAAGGTTGGTGTAGAAAGGTCCAAGTTGAAAAACTTTCATAGATTCTTTCCTTCACTGGGTTTATCAAGAAATTTTGACCTCTGATCTTTCCCTCACTTCAATCCACTCTTGAATTTTCATGAATTCTGGCCACGTGATTTTCAGCCACGAAATTCAGTTTTTAGGGTTCCAAATCTAAGTTTTCCACATATTTCTCGGATTTTTCCACTATCAAATTAACCCCAGGTTTTAGGTCTATGTATTCCCCACTGGATTCCACATCTCACATGAATTCCTGAAAAAGATCGACACTCTAAAACATGGATTTTTATCTGGTTACACTTTCTATTATTTTCATTGCTAGGAATGCATAACATGCTAAGAACGAGAGTATGGTTGTTCCACAATGGAATTGGGATGACGTCAATAACGACTCCCCATGTGATAAATTGACTTATGGGGTTCCAAAAACTGAGCCCATACTCATCCATGAAAATTTCTGAGCTCTACACATGCTCCATTAAATTCATGAGTTGATTTTTTAGCTACCTCCTTACAACAAAAATAAAGATCAACATAGAAGTTCACTTGGGTAGTTGCTTACCATTTATGGCACATGGGTTCTCAAGATGAAACATGGTAAAAAATGATTTAATCCCACAAACCCCTCACCTCTCCTTAGTGGATAAACAAATCCCCCCTCATTTTAGTTGCTTCCATAGCCAGCTCTTGGACTTTTATTTGCATTATAAATATTTACATGAAATTTACAAATTCTGATGGTTTACTAGAACATGTTCAACAATATATAAAATACTTGCCTTTATAAGTCGAGTATTCACTAGCGAGGCCTTGCTCTTGAGCTCATCGCCAGGAATCATACACCATATATTTACAATATTTACATATCAAGCCAATAATTCCAAGGGTCAAAATGGGGGTATTACACATTGGCACAAAAAATAAATTCAAATAACGTGCACACATGCTTTTTTATATAAAAATATTTTATGATTTTTGTTGTAGCTTTCTACTTAGGAATCGATATTTGGAGTCCTTTAGTTCATTGGAAAGGTATTGAAGAGATATACATGATTATGTTATGATCTTTTCAAGTTTCTACATATACAATTGCTTATTTTTAAAATATTATAAACTAAATATTTGGCTTCCATTGGTAATATGGGCGCTCTTAAGAGGTATCTCACATAAGGGATGTTTTTTAAGGACTTGATTACTATTCAAGGGGAGAAAAAATGGTAATTAGGATATAAATGAATATTCTAAGGCTTCAAACCACCACCACATATGTCACATACCCCAATTTTGTAAAATAATGTTAATTGTTTTAATTATATTCCTGAGACATTATGTTAAATTTAATGCTAAGTAGGAACTGATGACTCAGCAGAGTCAACAGAAGTGGAATGTAATTCAGAATATTTTATTATTAATAAATAAATTGTGGAGACAACGGCATGGGAGAGCTGTTAAAAAGAGGTTACTGGTCAAACTGGTGGATGGAACTAGGTGGAGGGCAAAAGACAAGTGGTAGCATCCTCAAACACTTCCTAAGTTGCAGGTGGCAACTTCCCTATATTTGGGGTTGTTGGAGCAGTATCCCGCAGCTACAC
>LPNX010467821.1:67504-96558 GCA_001517045.1 Pseudotsuga menziesii | reverse complement strand
AAATTAGCCACCAGCGATCGCCAAACCAAAAGTGGTCATTGATATGCGGATTTTGGTCATTTTTTTGGTCACTAATCTCTCATTTTCCACTAGTGTAATCGGGAGAGCTAACGGTGTGCCGTCCGCAACGGCGGAGGGAAAATTCATAAAAATTTCCAATGTGAAACCAAAAGCATTTGACGTGGAACCAAAGAAATCGAAAAAAACAATCGAAGTCAAACCGGAAATTTGTCCGCAACGGCGGAAGAAGAAGTGACAATGGTTCCGATACAAAACCAAACCCCAGCCGATTTCGCCAACCGAATCGGGAGAAAAATTGAAGTTAAAACCAAACAGCCATCTGCAATGGCGGAGAAAAACATGACCAAAACCTTCCAACATAAACCCAAAAATCAGCCGACGGAACGGAAGACGAAAATGCAGACTCACCCGCAATGGAGGAAGATGAAAACAAAGACTCACCCCCAACGGCGGAAAATCAAAGCAAAATACCTTCCGATCCAAACTGGATTCAAACGCAATTAAAGTAAAATGATGAAGGTTTGATCAATCATTGAATTATTTAATCATTTTAGAAAATTGGAAAACAGCTGTAGATCATTCCAAGCATAAGCAAGTCTTTCTGAAACGTTCTCAAACCAAATCCAAGAAGACGATCAAACTAATTCCAGCAAAAGTAGGGTCCTAAAATTTTTGGAATTTTGGGAAAATTGTTGCAGCTACAACAATTGGCGACTACCTGGTGAACCCTAGATTTCTGAATTAACTCCTTCCCAGTGCAAGACCGTATGAATAAAAGTTGAAATCTTCTAGATGTTTGTATCTCTGGGCTGGCCAACTTAAGCATTTAAACCATTGAGAAGTAGTCTATTCTTTGGGAAATGGTAACATCAGAGATATTGCAAGTCTGAATAACTCTTTTGAGGCCAAATAAGTGAGGTTTATTTTTCCTGTCCTTAGGTAGTTTCCAGCTTGGACACCACAGGATTGTAACAGATAGCAAACAGTATTATCCTTTTGTTCCTCATTCCCATGCCAACTGCACTTTTGTGCCTTTTGAACTTTAGTTCTTTTGATATGAGTCCTCCTGCATGCCTTTCTTACTGAATTTTAATTCAGGATCCTCTATCCCATAGTGTCCTTTTGTGTGAACAGTGTACTTCATATTTCAGTTCACGGACGGAGAGGATCTTGTGGAAATTTAGTACTTCATTCTTTGATACTTTGCTTTGATATGTATTGTTTTTCTTTAAGGAGTTTTGACTCTTGATAGCTTTTGCTTTTCTGAAATTATGGCATGGGATCATTTATATATGATATACTGTTTACTCTACTTCCTTTCAGTGGGTCTTTTGCTGTCACTCCCTTGGATATTTAAGATGTGAAATGGATGGAGCATTGAAATAGTATTCCAGACTTCTTTTACTTCTGAGTTATTGACAGGGGTTAAATAAGACTTCAATGAATGCACGGCCAGTTAGAAACACTGCTACTAGAAGACATTCTATACTTTAAAGCACAGTCTTTTTCTCAAGACTTCAGTTAATAAAGAACCCTGATGTTTCCATTGCAACCAAGAGTTTGCTTCTTTATTCAAAACCAAAAGAAATACTAACAAAGAAGTAAAAGAAAGCAACATCAAATCAAATAATCAAGATAAAAAGCATCAAGCATTAAAGCAAACAACATCAATTTTATTTATGTACAAAGCAAAAGAAAATAAAAATTATTGCCAACTCCTGAAAAACTTTAATCCTGGGGAGTTAAGGGGTGGGCTGAATTATGGACATGAGCTGTTTAACCATGATCTAGCTATGTTTTTTTTGAAACTGAACACATGTCTACAATTCTACAATCATCTCTTACATCCTGAGGAAGTTGAAGGAGCCCAGGTTGAGTGTCAATCCTAGAACTGGCCTTGCTTGAGGTATGATGTCTTAGTTTACACTCATTCAGATAGTTTCCCAGGACATAATCAACAGATTCATTTCCCTCTCCTAGCCCAGAAACATTGTGCTTCATGTAGGGTTCTCTTAAAATCTTAATCGGGTGTGGGCTCCCTTTCTGATGCAGCCACAAGTGTGACCAGTCTGAAGCAAAGTACCCATCTAGTCGAGCTGACCAATCTCGATTCAAGATCAATCCATAGCCATCAGGTATGTCTGCTACTACAATATCAAGGTATTGACATACCTTTTTATTTGCAGACAATCGAATCAAAACATTCTTCATCTCCCCTACTACCTTGACACTGGTCTTGTCTAGTTGAGTGATGTCCCAATCAGTAGGTCTTGGTTGCCCATTAATTCTTTTGCAGATTGTAAGAGGCATGACATTCACTGATGATCCAGAGTCCACCAGACAATTATGCACCTTATGGTTCAAAATTTCCAGAGTTAAAAGGAAAGGTGGGGTGCTGGTTTTCCTTTCCCAGTTGATTCGATCTTTTCCTCCAGAGGTTGGTTTTCGGTGGGTATCTCCTCTTTAACTTCCTTATCCTTTTTAGCGCTTCCTTCTTCAATATCTTCCATAGGTTTGATAGTCTCATTGCTCGGCTTTGCCTCCTGGTTTAGGGTAGTGGCTTCAGGTGTTTCGTTTTCAATATTCACTTCTACCTGTCTCTTGATATTCTCTTGCAACTTTTTAATCTTCGATATTATTTCCTTGTCTTTAATTATTAGGTTCTTCTCTTTTGTTGCTGTAGGTGGATGTTGAGACTTGAGAGCATTTTCTTCTGTGTCAAACAGCGAAACGCCGTTCCATAAGAACATGGTATCATCATCTTGTTTCTCTATGGTCTGTTTTTCCTTTCTCTCCTTACCACTGTCTTGAGTCAATTTAGGGTCCAACAACTTATTCATCACCATTGACATTGAATTCAACCATTGAGGAAACTTCTTTCTAGAGTGAGGCTATTGGTGAAAAGTGCAGAAATTGTCTCCCCCCGCCTCTGTTATGTTCATTGATGCTAAATTTGGGGGAGGGACTTGCCATTGGTTGTTATCTTCTCTTTTCGGATAGTAGGTTTTATAAGTTTTCTGAATGTCCCTTTCCCTTTCTAGCTCTATTATTCGGTTGGATAGTTTCTGCATCATCTTCAGCATACCCTGATAATCATATGATTGTTCATATTTAGGTTTAGACAACAATAAAGCTCTTCTATTTGTATTTTTCTCTCCAGGTAAATCAAGATAGTCTACTATGCTTTCCCTTTCAGCCTCTACCCTTTCTGCCTCTTCATAGGTCTCTACCAATGTAGGCTTGGCTTTCATCTTGGCAAACATGGCCAACTCAGGCCCTAGGGCTGAGGTATAATATTCAATTAAGACCTTGTCTGAGGGTCTGTCAGCTTTAGAAAAGTTATTTAGGTATATTGAAAATCTTTGAGTGAACTTATGTACCTTTTCATTCTTCTCTTTTCTTAACAAACACAGACCCTTCATCAATGAGGCATGTGTCTTTTGGGCTGTGTATTTACTTCGGAATAGACTTTCGAAGGTGTCCCAATCAAGAATAGAGTTTGTAGAAAATCCGAAATACCAGGTTGCTACTGCTCCTTTCAGGGTGTGAGGGAACAGTCTACAGACCACATCTTCATAATCCCTAGCACTTAGCCCTTCTAATGCTAGATAAAAGCTTTGCAGGTGATCATCTACAACAGTCCTTTCTTCGGGGTCAAACTTAGGCAACAGCTTGTCGAAGGCTTGAGGTAGGTTATGCAAAGGAGGTGTAAGGTTCAAAGGGGATCTAGCTCTCCAAGCTGGCAGAGGGTTAGGCTGATTTACATTTATGCCAGCCATAGGCACAAGTAGAAGAACCTGAGTCTGAGCAAAGAACGACGTAGGGTGAGGACAGGATTCCTTATTTCAGAGGTAAAACTGAAACCTGTAAGTACTTGGGTTAGGTCACGAGATTCAAACATCTGCCAGTGGGGTAATCTTGGGAAAATGAGTTTCCGCGGCCAACCATGCACTGGCGGCCCTCCTTCTAGCACCAAAATTGTTGAGGCCTAGAAATTCGCAGGAGACAACAGTAAGGGATTCTCCCTAGTCAACGTTCCCAACTAGCCCGTTGACTGTTTGGTATAGGGAATCCATCCGGTTTGCGGTCCGACTATCGTAGGTTAAGTAACAAAAAAAAGGTTTTACCGGTTGCGGCCCGGTCCACCAAGTTTTTTGTATTTTTGACTTAATGTATGCAATGCAAATGCCTAACTAAAATGCAGGGTGATAAAGATGCAAGGAACTACACAATGTGCTACACAAGTTCTTACCTCTCGTCTTAGGTTCACAAGCATATAAATCACATATGCAAGAATGAACTGAACTAACTATCTATTCATCTGTCTATCTACCTATCCTCGGGGAGCCGAAATATGATTTATTTATGAGTAATGTGGATTACTCATGCATCATAAACAGAAATTACAGGTAGCTGATATTTTTATCTACAACACATGAAAGATTAAAGATATTTCAACAATCAGATAGCCAACTGTTTCATAAGCAGCATACATTACTCATGGTGATACTTCCACAAAATGAACCAGAGATCATTTAAACAAGAACGTAGGTTCAGAGAGTTAGAACGATCTCACGGTTAATGGAAAAAACTGGAAAACAAAATAGTTCATCTTTCAGTCATCCACGGCATAACATTTGGAAATTGCACCAATATTTCTCCATCAGGAAAACCATCTTTCTTTATTGCAAAGAGAAATAGTTCTTCTTACAATATTGCTCTCTATTCTACCTGGGAAAAAATCCCCCTTTGGCCCTTCTTAGTCTATTACATTTATACAAAAGGGTGAGATGGTTGGGCTGCCCAAAGTAACCTTTGGGTTTCCCAACTCTTCATTTCCCAACGTTTACTTTTCCTTAAAATTTACAAAAGAGTTACAAAATACAAAATCGACCACTCGTTTATGAGGAGGGTCCCAATTGGGTATTGTTGTGCCCCTGCTCAACAGCCTTCTAAAATCATTATTTCATCAAACAAAATCCCATTTTGTTTGATGAAATGTTTAAATTTTAAAACGGATAAACTCGGCTACTGAAAGGGCGATTTTTCCTTAGCTACTGATTTATTGAAATTCAACATGTTTGAACAACCTTTGCAAGTTACATTGGATCAATGTTATCACTATCTCTGAGTTACTGGTTTGGATGAATTTTGACTAGGGATGTTGACACATGAGTGTTCATGGCTTTATGCTTGTTGCTGTCTATTCTAGTTGGTGTGTCCTTTTAAAGCATTAGTTTCGTTGATTTCATTGCCATGAATATTAATGAGGTTGTGTGTACCATGGTCTTTATGCAAAGTTTCAGTAATGGTGATCGATGTTTTAATCCTTGTGACTCCATTAAATCTTAGACACATGATTTGTATGTCATATCCTAAAGTTTGTAAACCATTATTTACAATGATATTGATTTGCATATGATGATATGCAAAGGTCCAGTTTCAAGTTATTTGGTTTATGATAATTCGCCACCTTTGATGAATGGGCCGAATACATTATTGGGAATGAACGTATTATGGTTTCATTGGGAATGATTTATGGCACGAGTCACGCTCATCACGAATTCAGAGTGTTATTATGACACTCATACTTACCCTTTCCTCCACGTACATAGTCCTTGTCGTGGCTGTCTACCAGTGGAGCACCTGTTATTACGTACACCTCAAGCTCTCTTGTCATTTAATTCAGGCTGGATTAAGATAACATCAGTCTTTTAGGGTTTCAACCGTCATTTGTGTTTATCACTCCGAGTAGTGATGGCTCCGATCATGCCGAACCCGCAGGGGTTTTGCTTGCATTCGCATATGGCTTATCCTGTGCATTATTTACTACTGCTGAGTCTTGGTTCCAAGTGTTCACGACCTGGTCTTTTGTCTTTGGATCAGTGGTGGCATGCAATCTATGTATGGTTACGCATTTGTAAACAACCAGCGATGGCTCCTGTTGTGAGGGTGGAACCCTACGAATTAACCCTGTTGAATTCGAACCCTGGGATTTTGCAAAAGGTTAAAGATGTCGGGTGGCTATCGTTCTTCGAGAAGTTTTCCGATTCTAGCCCAGAAGTCACGAGAGTCTTTGCTCTGTCCCTGGTAAACTACCAAGCAGAAGTTGGTGACTTGTGCTTTCGAGTTGATGAGAGGTCGATTGCAAATGCAACAGGTCTGCCTCTGTCTGGGAAAAAGTGGTTCAAGTATCAAAGAATGGAGATTACGGAATGGAGAAGTCTATTGAAGAACCCGACGCAAGAAGTTTCCTTTCGAACAGGAGTTGCACGTAAGTACTTTTTGAAAGATTTGTGCCCCGTGCTAGATTTGATTCACAGGTATTTGACCTGCGAAGGTCGGTTGTCATCGGCCTATGTATACCATCTCCGTTTAATGGCTATCTTCATAGGGTTTCCTATTAATCTCCCTTCCTATCTTCTGCACAGTTTGTTTAAAATGTCAAATTCCATAAAAAAGGGACCAAAGCATGTAAGCCACAGTCTGTTCCACCACGGGCTAGTTCGTATATTGATTGAGAATGAATTGGTAAATTCAGGTCACTCATGGGAGCAGTTTATAGAATCAAATGGTTTTTCAAGGTTTTGTCATTGTATGTTTGACAGTCCTGATGACTGTAGCAAACATAAAGATTCAGGTTCGGCTTCTTTGAGTAAATCTACATCAAACCCTAATCTTAAGAGTGTGGAACCCTCTCAAGCACCCCTGGGTAATCCAGAGAACGTTTCCCATACCTCCTTACAGTCTAGGCGTGTGAAGAAAATTTCAACTCTGTCACCCGTTACTTCATCAAACAGTAGTGATAAAGTTGGAAACTGTCGAGGAAATTTACCCAGGTCCAAGTTGGTTAGAAGGCTAACTAGGAGTATGGCGAAAGCCAACATGGCTAAAAACCCCGTGAATATTAAGCTTCCAGTTGAAACGGTTGTGATTGATGATGAGGAAATCACTGCTCCTTCACCTGTTAATGGTGATGTGATTCATCATGATTTTGTTGCTGATCTAGCTGGGCAAAGTCACCCTGTGACTGCTGAAGATATCTCTGAAAATCCTTCTCTGTCTGTTGATTTTCAATCTGTTGAGCCTGACATTGATGTCACCCTTGATCATGATAATCTTCCAGCAGTGGATAAGAAGGTTCAAGAAGTTCTAGTTGATTGTATGACTGATTCTGTGGTAAAACAAAAGCCTGTTAAAACAACCTCGACTGTTCCTCGTGGAATTGGGGAAACTATTCATCCTCTGTTCATTAGTTTTCTGTTAGACAAGGTTCGTCGAATGGAAGACAAGATGAACGAAATAGTAGCGAGTCGGGATTTATTGAAAGCTGATAATGCGGGGTTAAGGGAAAAAGTTGATGAAAGTAATCAGCATCTTTTACGACTGAGGAATCATAAAAACAAACTTATAAGGAGGGTTCTTAAATTGCAAGACGAGAATGAAAAGAGTGAGGAAAAGTTGTGTGAGCTCAATGCTCAGATCGCTCTTATGCAATTTAAAGCTCCATCTCCGAGTCAGTCCAGTGGAGTTAATATCCAAGTTTTTAATGCCCCAGTCAATCTGTAATTTTCGGTGGCGTGTTATTTGATATCAGGTTTGATGTTTTGATGATTATGTTCAGGTATTTGATTATTTCGAATTTGTTTGTTAATAATTTTATTTTTCTCTATTTTAATTATATGTTGATTATGTTTTTTTTGTTTCGTATCGCAGGTAGTATCATGAAGTTTGTTTTGGCCCCGATTTTGAGGACCTCGGTTATATGGATGATCCCGTTGTATCTGGAAACAAATCAATTTTGAAGGGACTGTTTTACAGGTGCCGTTATCTGGTTTATGTCCTCAATCCCATGTGATGGATAGAATAGTTGTGCGTTTGCTGAAAAAACGACATGTTCCACTTGTCGTTTTTATGTGACATCTGTTAGGGATTGCAATGTTGGTTGTTATTAGCTCTTAGTGGTATTTTGGGAAATTTAAAAATGTATTTAAGGGGCTGATAGCGATAAGGATAGGGGTCGATACTCTGGGGAAGCAAGAACAAAACTGTTGGTTCATTCTATCTGTGTTTCTAGGCAGTTAGCTGTCAGTAACTACAGTGTTTGGACTGGTGATGTTTTACACACATTTACAGTTTTAAAACTTTATATGTGGTTTATAATATCTTTCAGTTTTTCTATTCACTCTCCTATATCATGAATGTTTGTGATAATTTCCTTGATGAATTGTGCAAATGTTATTTATCAGGTATCGACTGTTCTTGTTTTTTACTGTGTTGGTATGTCATGTTTTGTAGTTAATAATTGGTATTATTGTTACATAGTGTGTAACGATGCATGTATGAATTTGCATATTTGAATGTTTTTAAATATCAGCAAAGGTTTACATACAGTATCTTTATCAACATCAGTCGTTTATAGGTTAAATTAATTATTGCTCCTGATCAGGATAGGTATTAGATCAGAATTATATTTTATTTATTTTCTGCTTTTGTACTATCTGAAGAACCTTGTTGAGTTAGATCTTTTCATTAATTACATTCAGATTATCCTTTTTGTAATTAATGTTCATGTGTATATAATTATAATATGACTTTGTAGGATACGAACTCTGTCTAGGTTTACGTTCTATCCATGTATTTAGGGTTAATGGTTTTATTTTTAACAGTTTGTGATTCTTGTAATATATAACTTGGATTAATCTTTGTAATTATAAGAATAGGGATAACACTGATTATCAGTAGCATTAATTGTAACCATTAGTCTTCTAGGATCCCAGGCCAACAGATCCTTTAAATCTGTCGGGAGCGACTATTCCAAACAGCTTGGAGCCTGCTCTAAGGATCCCGGACTGGGTCGTTTTCCCCCGTTGCGGGCTTAGTCAAGTACGCCCGTCAACAATGGCACTAGAAGGAGGGCCAGCGTAAAATGGCTGATGACAACAACCCTATTAACAAAACTAATCAGCAAACTACCCATCAAATACAATCGACTACACAACCACGAACACGCCAGTCATCATGACTAGGCGACGATCCTTTGACCGACTTAGTTCGAAACCTCATCTCCCAATTTGATGCCAGTGGTGCTCGCCGTCCAGAAGATTTAGATCAAATTGAACAAGCCATAAATGAATCTCAAAGAATTTTAACCAGAGCTTATTCAAGTATTACTGGGCGCCAGCCTACTGAGCTACCTCTCCCTCAGGTTACCCGTCCTCGCACCCGTCATTCTGGACCTGTTGTGGGAGAACAACAGTTGCCTTTAAGTCCCATCCCGGATCTTCAGGTACAACAACCCCTAATAGAAGTAAATCAGCCTTCCTCATCGGCAGGACCACATTTTTCAGGACGATCTGGGCGACCACCATCACCGCCTCATTCCCCTCCTCATACTCCACCAACATCACCATCACCACCTCCGACTCCTAGGAACATGGCAGCTGCAAACCCGCCTAACCCTATGCCTTGGATGGCTCAGGATGCTGTTGCTGTCCCTGGTGTTCAGCATCCTTTGCCTAAACATCCTGAGAAGCTTCTGCCTAAGTTCAACCCTGAGTCGAAGGAGCCAGCTGAAGATCACGTCAAGAAGTTTATGCTGGCAGTTCGGCTCCTAGATGTTGAACACGAAGATGTCGTATGTCGACTTTTCCCTTACACATTTGAAGGAAGGGCTTCAACATGGTATTTTTCCTTGACAGCTGGGTCCATCACCAGCTGGAACGAATTTGATATCGCATTTATAAACAAGTTTGGAGATGACAAGTATCCGGCGGTCTTAGTGTCAGAACTGTCTAAAATTCGCATAGAACCTAAAGAAAAGGTTAAAGATTTTAACCAACGCTTTCTGAACTTAAGGAATAGAATTCCCGCTACTTCGAGGCCTACTGAGGATGTAACTATTGAATTTTACACTTCATCCTTACCTGGAAAAATAGCCATGTTCGTCTGGCAAAAGGCCAAACTTACTCTAGCTGAAAATTTCGAAGAAGCAATTAAGGTTGAGAAGGATGTGTCTGCCACAAAGGCAAATTCCGGAGTAGATACCGATTCAGCGTCTTCTTCTCGTAAGAAGACCGACAGTCCTGCCAAAACTACAACTGGTTCTGACAAAAGAAGTCAAGATGCTTTAGATTTGGATAGTCTCCAACGAGTTATCAAAAAAATTTCTAATGAGATCATCGATTTAAAAAAGGGCACTTCTGATAATACCCCAAATAAAGAACCACCCAGACAGTTATTTAGAAGACCTTTTCAAAATCCAGCTGCAAAACAAAATACACCTTCTGAAGCCAACAGCATTGAAGAAATTAACAGTTTTCTCAAATCAATAGTTTCAGATCTGGAAACAACTACTGAAAATGAAGCTCAGTCTTCTGGACAGAGTTCTCAAGACTAAAAAAACAGAGGATAACAATGATGACAAACCACCCAATGTCATCAGTCATTTCTGGGACACCTCAGAATTAACTGATGACGAAGAGGTGGCTGTTATCAATGTGAATCAGCATAAGTATAACACCAGAAGTAAAAAGGACCAGCCTCCAGCTGAACCTGCTACAACTGTTCCAGATAATAGTTCAGCTGCTAAAGACAAAGATCAGCCTGCAATTAGTAAATCTGCACCCTCCCTTGAGTTCGAATATGATTTGATTGAAGATTTAAAGAAGAGCAGGGCTAATATTTCTCTATATGAACTCATAAAAATACCTGTGATTCGTGAGAAAATGGTGCAAGGGGTTCCCCCAAGTAAAACTGGTAAGACTTCCTCCAATCAGAATAGTCCTGTCAGTAATAAATATAATTCGCAAAAGTCTTCAATCAACGCATCATCAATAGGCAAAAAATCTGATTCTTCAACTCCACCCTTTTTACTTTCGTTTGAAATATTTAATCGCAAAGTACATAACTGTATGATTGACTCAGGGGCATCCAAAAATGTAATGCCTTACTCGGTGTGTAAAAGGCTTAATGCTGTCCCTCAGCCTTGTGATACTAGTATTGTACAGCTGGATCGTTCAAACGTTAAGGTAATAGGTAAACTGAAGGAGGTGCTGATAAGGTTAGCTTCCAATCCCCAAGTACATTTTGTTATCGATATTATTGTTGCTGATATACCAGAAGCATATGGTTTATTCCTTAGCAGGGATTGGTCGCAGAAACTCGATGGATATTTCGCGACAGACTGGTCACACTTATGGATACCTCATAAGGGTCATCCAAATAAAATCAGAATCGATAGAGAACGGTATATGAAGCATAATGTCACTGAAATTGATGACTCGAATGAACCTGTTTTGTTTACCGATACCATAATGGGTAACTATATGGATGACTCATTTTTTGGTAACTTTGAAGCTGAAATTTCAGATATTCCAGATTCAAATCAGCAGTCTGAAATTTGTCATTTTACACTACTCCCACCTGAAATTTCAGTCTCTGAAACACCACATTTAGATCTTAATAACGGGTTCTGGTCTCTCTATTTTGACGGTTCTAAGTCAAAAGAAGGGGCTGGTGCAGGGTGCTTGCTGATAGATCCTTACGGGAAGAGATACTTTATCGCTTGCAGGTTAGAATTCGAATGCACCAACAATGTGGCTGAATACGAAGCTCTGATTCAAGGGCTTAAAAAAGCAATCGACTTAGGTGTAAAAGCATTGTTAGTGTTAGGAGATTCAGAAATTGTTGTGAGACAGGTACGTGGTACAATACACTGCATTGCTGGTCACCTGAAAAACTATCAGGCTGAGGTATGGAATTTACTTTTGGCATTTGAAGCATTTAACATAAACTCCATTCCTCGCTATCTGAATCAAGAAGCTGACCTTTTGGCTAACGTCGCTTCTAGATTAATTCCTTCCGAAAGAATGCTTACTGATGCTTTCTTGGTTGAATTGCTTTTCAGGCCTTCTGTCCCAGACAACATAATGAACTGGAGAGTTTTTAATGATGATGAACAGCTGATCGATTTTCTGACCTTAAAAGACACTTTTAAGGATGCTATCATAGATGAAATGACTCACGATGAGGACCTATATAACTTTGCAGTAATCCCTAAGCCTTTCTCAATTCAAGAAACTCTCGATCAGGTTAGTCCACTCCCTAGATCAGTGATCAAACTTGAGAAATTTTATGACTTGAAGGATAAATTCAAGGCTGCGTGGAATAGTAAAACAAATAGCACCATCATGCAATCTGATGTTGTGAATCTAGGAACAGAAAACAACCCTCAATGTATAAACTTGGGTAGTGCCTGCACTCCTCAAGAAAAGACAGCCTTTGTCAAACTCTTCAATGAATTAAAGGACATATTTGCATGGACCTATGAGGACCTGAAAACATTCGACCCTAATATCATGCAACATGTTATGAAACCAGAGGCTAAGCCTTTTCAACAAAAATTGAGGAAAATGCACCCCAGCCTAGAACCAGCTGTCAAAAAAGAGCTAAATAAACTCCTTTCTGCCAAAATAATTTTCCCTATTCGGCATGCCCAATGGGTAGAAAATCTTGTACCCGTAAGGAAGAAGAATGGTGACATCAGATTGTGTGTTGACTTCCGAAACCTGAACAAGGTTTCTGATAAAGACAATTATCCAGTTCCTACAATGGAGAAAATCTTACAACAGGTCTCCGGATCTGAGATGTTTTCGCTACTAGACGGTTTTTTAGGATACAACCAAGTGTTGGTATCCAAAACTGACCAGTTTAAAACAACTTTTAGGACACCTTGGGGAACCTATGCATATAGGAAAATGCCATTTGGTCTCATAAATGTTGGAGCAACATTCTAGAGGGCAATGGACATCGCCTTCAGAGGTCTGATTGGTAAGTTTGTCGTGATTTATCTTGATGATGTTACCGTCTTTTCAAAAAATAGGACTGACCATTTAACTCATCTCAAAAGAGTCTTTGAGCGTTGCAGGAAGTATGGGATTTCATTAAATCCTAAAAAGTCTATCTTTTCAGTCACGGAAGGTAAGTTACTGGGTTTTGTTGTTTCTAAACAAGGCATCAATATTGACCCAGAACGCACCCGTGCCATATCACAGATTGCGATGCCCCATTCAAAGAAGTCCATGCAGTCGTTTCTTGGAAAGATAAATTTTGTTTCCAGATTTATTCCTGGGTTTACAGAAATTGTTCGGCCACTCCAGAAAATGATAAGAAAGGATGCTGAATTTAAATGGAACACTGACGAGAAACAATCCTTTCATGACATCTTGAAAGCGATTGCTGAAGCTCCCACTCTCATTAGCCCAGATTTTTCCAAACCTTTTATTTTATATACCTTTGCTTCTGATGCCTCTTATGCTGCTGTTTTGACACAGAAAAACCAGGAAAATAATGAAGCTCCTATCGCTTTCACGAGTTCTGGTCTAAACGGTTCAGAATTAAATTATCTAGAAGTAGATAAGCAGGCTTTCACTGTTTTCAAATCAGTTAAACATTTCAGGCCATATTTACTGAAGTCCCACACCAAAGTCGTTGTACCATATTCTGCAGTTAGAAATCTTTTGGTATAGAAAGATCTTGGTGAAAAAAGAGCACACTGGGTCACAGCACTTCAAGAATATGACCTGGAAATAAAACCTTTGAAGATTGTTAGGGGGCAAGGACTTTGAAAACTAGCAGCTGGCTCTGTGGACAATTCTGATCCTGATCTGCAGTTCTTTGGCGACCCTTCTTTGTGTGAAAGGGAAGTTTTGCCAGTCTCCACTACTCCTGATCCTTGGTATGACGATATTAGGTTCTTCTTATTACATGGGACTTCTCCTGAACGTTTAGACCCATGTCATAAGAGAGATTTAAGATTAAAATCAACACCTTATCATCTTATTGATAATGTTTTGTTTAGAAACAATTTCGAAGGGGTTCTCCTTCGCTGTCTAGAAAGACATGAGGCTGATGAAGTGTTATCTCAACTACATGCAGGGCCAGCTGGAGGCCACTTCAGCGGAGAAACTACTGCTCATAAGGTGCTTAAAGTTGGGTACTACTGGCCCACATTGTTCAAAGACGCATATTCTTTCGCCAGAAAGTGCCAAGAGTGTCAAAGGGCAGGGAGCAGACTGAAAAAGGCAGCATTACCCCTTCAGCCGGTAATTATCGAGGTACCATTTCAGCAATGGGGTCTAGATATTGTGGGCCCAATCACTCCAGCCTCTTCACAACAGCATAAATATATTCTCACAGCCATAGACTACTTCACTCGATGGGTTGAAGCCATCCCGTTGCGAGTAGTCAATTCAGATCAGGTGATAGCTTTCCTTGATTCCTTTATCATCACTAGATTTGGCCTGCCTGAGTCTTTAATCTTTGATAATGCAACTTATTTTTCCTCTGTTAAATTAACTGAGTATGCATTAGAAAAAGGGATAAAATTAAAATATTCTGCCAATTATTACCCACAAGGTAATGGGTTAGCATAATTGTCTAATAAAAATCTGATCAAGATTCTGAAACGTACTGTGGCTAACCATCACAGGAATTGGCATACTGCTCTGTCAAGCGCTTTGTGGGCTGACAGGGTGACCCCTAAAGCTGCTATAGGAAACTCTCCATTTTTCCTAGTGTATGGCAAGGAAGCCATTTTGCCTCCTCACTTGTTCCTGCCCTCTCTACAACTTGCCCAGTCAGTACAGGAGATACCTTGTTCCGCTATGGAGCATCGAATTAATACTTTGCAGAAGTTGGAAGAAGATAGGGAGTTAGCTCGGAAAAAATTTGAGAAACACCAGCAGGCTGTCAAGCGCTGGTTTGACCACAAGAAGTCAGACAGTCAGGATATGGAAGTAGGTGACTTAGTTTTGAGATGGGATAAAGAACATGAAGATAAAGGAAAACATACAAAGTTCCAAAGCCTGTGGCTAGGACCATTTATTATTACAGAAAAACTTGGTCCTAGCACTTTCAGGTTACAAACATTGGAAGGTGAGGTTGATGACCTTCCAGTAAATGGTCACCTAATCAAGAGATACTTTTGTTGATCCTCCTCAAGGGATCATCCTGTATATATCACTGGTGTGGTGTGCTTGTTTGAATGATTTTATTTGCTCTTGGTCTGTGTGTATCTTCCTTTTTATTTGTCGTTTTGTTTTTGTGATCTGAACCTGATACGTTCATCAAATCCCAAAACTGATGATTGAATTCAATTTCTGAAATTTATCTGAAAATCATGCACAAAGGCATTATTTTTCTGGAAACTGTCATTCTGTTTTACTTCTCACACAAAGAAGGGAATTATCACTGTCTTGAACATTACCAGCAACCTTTAAAACATGATTATATTAATTACTTATATCAGTTTTTGCAAAATTTTGTCTAAAGAGATTAGGACAGTGTTTGGTAAAGTCATCTATTAAATCTCTTACGCCATCCCTTCTCGTAAAGAGGAACAGACTTGCCTCCCTATCTACTAAGATAATCTCATTTGGGATTAACTTTAATTACATTCTGGACAAAGATAGACTTGAACATTTGAAAAGGTGTCTGAAGGACAGAAGGTCTCGTAATGAGCCGGTCTGTTTCGGATCATAGGTTTACACCCAGTAACATTGTAGTCTCCGGTTACCAAGACTGGGCAATGACCTTTAGACATAAAACTCTGATGGGTGAAAGGTCTCATCACGAGCCGGTTCATTTTACTGTCATGTAGGCTGGTGACTGACATGATTACTACTGGGTTATCAAGCCTGAATCATGGCCTTCATGACTAATGAAATATAAAAAAAAGAAAAAAAAAGAAAAAGAAAACAGAAGATAATGGTAACAGTTTATCTTGCCTAGAATTGTAAACTTTTCACTAGCAGGTTGGATACTGGCGGTTTGTGGGTTTTAAAGCAACCCTGTCGAGGCTATGGATGCCTGCTGGCAGCAGGGCTATGCTTGTGGTATTGTGATTTTATCTTTTAAGACTGAACCATTTGCTGTTCTACTTTTTAAGGATTGATTTTTGTTAGAAGTCTGATGTTTGTCAAATAAATAACTGAAACTGTAATCCGCTGGTAATGTCTAGAACTATGAAATTTTTGAATCTAGTTGGGATGTTAAAGCAGTGTTATCTGTGCAATGACTCAGGTTAGGGGTTTAATTCCTTTGCTTGCATGATTTCAGGTAAATGAACAGAGATAACTGTTTCGTCCAGCAAGTCGCCATCTGTTGTGCCCCTGCTCAACAACCTTCTAAAATCATTATTTCATCAAACAAAATCCCATTTTGTTTGATGAAATGTTTAAATTTTAAAAGGGATAAACTCGGCTACTGAAAGGGCGATTTTTCCTTAGCTACTGATTTATTGAAATTCAACATGTTTGAACAACCTTCGCAAGTTACATTGGATCAATGTTATCACTATCTCTGAGTTACTGGTTTGGATGAATTTTGACTAGGGATGTTGACACATGAGTGTTCATTGCTTTATGCTTGTTGCTGTCTATTCTAGTTGGTGTGTCCTTTTAAAGCATTAGTTTCGTTGATTTCATTGCCATGAATATTAATGAGGTTGTGTGTACCATGGTCTTTATGCAAAGTTTCAGTAATGGTGATCGATGTTTTAATCCTTGTGACTCCATTAAAGCTTAGACACATGATTTGTATGTCATATCCTAAAGTTCGTAAACCATTATTTACATTGATATTGATTTGCATATGATGATATGCAAAGGTCCAGTTTCAAGTTATTTGGTTTATGATAATTCGCCACCTTTGATGAATGGGCCGAATACATTATTGGGAATGAACGTATTATGGTTTCATCAGGAATGATTTATGGCACGAGTCACGCTCATCACGAATTTAGAGTGTTATTATGACACTCATACTTACCCTGTCCTCCACGTACATATTCCTTGTCGTGGCTGTCTACCAGTGGAGCACCTGTTATTACGTACACCTCATGCTCTCTTGTCATTTAATTCAGGATGGATTGAGATAACATCAATCTTTCAGGGTTTCAACCGTCATTTGTGTTTATCACTCCGAGTAGTGATGGCTCCGATCATGCCGAACCCGCAGGGGTTTTGCTTGCATTCGCATATGGCTTATCCTGTGCATTATTTACTACTGCTGAGTCTTGGTTCCAAGTGTTCACGACCTGGTCTTCTGTCTTTGGATCAGTGGTGGCATGTAATCTGTGTATGGTTACGCATTTGTAAACAACCAGCGATGGCTCCTATTGTGAGGGTGGAACCCTACGAATTAACCCTGTTGAATTCGAACCCTGGGCTTTTGCAAAAGGTTAAAGATGTCGGGTGTCTATCGTTCTTCGAGAATTTTTCCGATTCTAACCCAGAAGTCACGAGAGTCTTTGCTCTGTCCCTGGTAAACTACCAAGCGGAAGTTGGTGACTTGTGCTTTCGGGTTGATGAGAGGTCGATTGCAAATGCAACAGGTCTGCCTCTGTCTGGGCAAAAGTTGTTCAAGTATCAGAGAATGGAGATTACGGAATGGAGAATTGTATTGAAGAACCCGATGCAAGAAGTTTCCTTTCGAACAGGAGTTGCACGTAAGTACTTTTTGAAAGATTGGCGCCCCGTGCTAGATTTGATTCACAGGTATTTAACCTGCGAAGGTCGGTTGTCATCAGCCTATGTATACCATCTCCGTTTAATGGCTGTCTTCATAGGGTTTCCTATTAATCTCCCTTGCTATCTTCTGCACAGTTTGTTTAAAATGTCAAATGCCATAAAAAAGGGACCAAAGCATGTAAGCCACAGTCTTTTCCACCACGGGCTAGTTCGTATATTGATTGAGAATGAATTGGTAAAGTCAGGTCGCTCATGGGAGCAGTTTATAAAATCAAATGGTTTTTCAAGGTTTTGTCATTGTATGTTTGACAGTCCTGATGACTGTAGCAAACATAAAGATTCAGGTTCGGCTTCTCTGAGTAAATCTACATCAAACCCTAGTCTTAAGAGTGTGGAACCCTCTCAAGCACCCCTGGGTAATCCAGAGAATGTTTCCCATACCTCCTTACAGTCTAGGCGTGTGAAGAAAATTTCAACTCTGTCACCCGTTACTTCATCAAACAGTAGTGATAAAGTTGGAAACGGTCGAGGAAATTTACCCAGGTCCAAGTTGGTTAGAAGGCTAACTAGGAGTATGGCGAAAGCCAAGATGGCTAAAAACCCCATGAATATTAAGCTTCCAGTCGAAACGGTTGTGATTGATGATGAGGAAATCACTGCTCCTTCACCTGTTAATGGTGATGTGATTCATCGTGATTTTGTTGCTGATCTAGCTGGGCAAAGTCACCCTGTGACTGCTGAAGATATCTCTGAAAATCCTTCTCTGTCTGTTGAGCCTGACATTGATGTCACCCTTGATCGTGATAATCTTCCAGCAATGGATAAGAAGGTTCAAGAAGTTCTAGTTGATTCTATGACTGATTCTGTGGTAAAAGAAAATCCTGTTAAAACAACCTCGGCTGTTCCTCATGTTATTGGGGAAACTATTCATCCTCTGTTCATTAGTTGTCTATTAGACAAGGTTCGTCGAATGGAAGACAAGATGAATGAAATAGTAGCGAGTTGGGATTTATTGAAAGCTGATAATGCGGGGTTAAGGGCAAAAGTTGATGAAAGTAATCAGCATCTTTCACGACTGAGGAATCATAAAAACAAACTTATAAGGAGGGTTCTTAAATTGCAAGACGAGAATGAAAAGAGTGAGGAAAAGTTGCGTGAGCTCAATGCTCAGATCGCTCTTATGCAATTTAAAGCTCCATCTCCGAGTCAGTCCAGTGGAGTTAATATCCAGGTTTTTAATGCCCCAGTCAATCTGTAATTTTCAGTGGCGTGTTATTTGATATCAGGTTGATGTTTTGATGATTATGTTCAGGTATTTGATTATTTCGAATTTGTTTGTTAATAATTTTATTTGTCTCTATTTTAATTATATGTTGATTATGTTTTTTTTGTTTCGTATCGCAGGTAGTATCATGAAGTTTGTTTCGGCCCCGATTTTGATGACCTCGGTTATATGGATGATCCCATTGTATCTGGAAACAAATCGATTTTGAAGGGACTGTTTTACAAGTGCCGTTATCTGGTTTATGTCCTCAATCCCATGTGATGGATGGAATAGTTGTGCGTTTGCTGAAAAAACGACATGTTCCACTTGTCGTTTTTATGTGACATCTGTTAGGGATTGCAATGTTGGTTGTTATTAGCTCTTAGTGGTATTTTGGGAAATTTAAAAATGTATTTAAGGGGCTGATAGCGATAAGGATAGGGGTCGATACTCTGGGGAAGCAAGAACAAAAATGCTAGTTCGTTCTATCTGTGTTTCTAGGCAGTTAGCTGTCAGTAACTACAACGTTTGGACTGGTGATGTTTTACACACATTTACAGTTTTAAAACTTTATATGTGGTTTATAATATCTTTCAGTTTTGCTATTCACTCTCCTATATCATGAATGTTTGTGATAATTTCCTTGATGAATTGTGCAAATGTTATTTATCAGGTATCGGCTGTTCTTGTTTTTTACTGTGTTGGTATGTCATGTTTTGTAGTTAATAATTGGTATTATTGTTACATAGTGTGTAACGATGCATGTATGAATTTGCATATTTGAATGTTTTTAAATATCAGCAAAGGTTTGCATACAGTATCTTTATCAACATCAGTTGGTTACAGGTTAAATTAATTATTGCTCCTGATCAGGATAGGTATTAGATCATAATTATATTTTATTTATTTTCTGCTTTTGTACTATCTGAAGAACCTTGTTGAGTCAGATATTTTCATTAATTACATTCAGATTATCCTTTTTGTAATTACTGTACATGTGTATATAATTATAATATGACTTTGTAGGATACGAACTATGTCTAGGTTTACGTTCTATCCATGTATTTAGGGTTAATGGTTTTATTTTTAACAGTTTGTGATTCTTGTAATATATAACTTGGATTAATATTTGTAATTATAAGCATAGGGCTAACACTGATTATCAGTAGCATTAATTGTAACCATTAGTCTTCTAGGATCCCAGGCCAACAGAGCCTTTAAATCTGTCGGGAGCGACTATTCCAAACAGCTTGGAGCCTGCTCTAAGGATCCCGGACTGGGTCGTTTTCCCCCGTTGCGGGCTTAGTCAAGTACGCCCATCAACAGGTATCTAAAAACTTTTTCCATGCCGAAGCTTCAGCAGCAATGCCTTCAAAGGCATAAGGCTCCAAAAATTGAATATTTATCTCAAACTTCTCAGCCTGGTTCTTGATAGCCTCGATCCTGGCTTCACTCAATCAAAGCCGGTCATCTAAAAGCTGCACACTGACAGCTGGGTGGTCTACCTCGTTCCTCATGATCTACTCATCCAGGGCTTGAAGATGCTGCACCTTGGCTTCCTGCTCTTGATATTGCTTCTGTAACAGCTCCACAAAGGCGTTGTGATCCGGGAAAGCGTCAAGCCTCTGTTCAGCCTCTGTCTGGCACCGATTGTAAGTAATGAGAATTCTTCTGAGAAACTCGGTGCATAATCCTTTTGTCTTTTTAACTTCCTTCTTGAAATCTTTAGCGGTGTTGATGGAAAACTCCACTAGGTCATAGTCCCGCTTGAGGGCCTTTTGGTCCTTTGATGGTAGTTCTGCTGGAGTTTCTTCATTGTTTTCCATCCTCACCATTCTGGTAGTCAAGACTTCAAGTACATCCTAAGACCTATCCACGAAGTAAGATGCAGTTTCCAAGATCTCTTCCAATCGGCCGTCGATTTGCAGCACTTTACATCTTTCTTGTTCAACAGCAGTCTGTAGCTGTAGCATCTTCGTCTTTTGGGCCAAGACATGCTCCTTGAATGGCTGGAGGTTATCCTGCTGTTCTCTCACCACTTCCAGAGCAGTGGTTAAAGAAGAAACATGTTCTTGATGTTCCTTTCTCAGTTCTTGGGTATGCAGCGTATTGGCTTCCAGAAGGATATTTTGCTGCTCTTCTAGTTCCTCCACCTTTGCCAGTAGCTGTTCCTTTTCATTTACTAACTCTTGAGATTCTTTCTGTACTCTCTCCAGAGACTCCTGTGTTGTTTCCAGAACTTGTATTTCTCCTTGGAGGGCCTGTACTTCGGCTCTTGAGGATTTCATTTCCCTTTGCATATCTTCATATTTCCTCTTGATCCTTTTGCTTTCTTCCCTCTCTTTCCTCAATGTGTCCTTTAACTGGGAAGAGGATTTCTTGGACTGATCCAAGTCAGTTATTACCTTGTCCATGTTATCTTCTGAGGCATGGATAAGTGCAGTCCCAGCTCTCAGGGTCAGCCTTGGATCTTGGTCTGTTCCTAACATAACAGCCATATCCATTATCATTTTGCCAGGCATATTTCCTGCTTCTACTTTCCTCTCTGTCCTCTTCATTATTCTCTTCGTTGCCCTATCATAATAGACAGTGTTGAAATTGGGAATTTATTCTCCCTTTTTCTGCACAAAAGGAACCAACTTGAGAGTGGGGACCATGGGAGTGCTGGCAGCAGGTACTTGTGGGTCCTGAACCTCGGGGTTCTCAACATCCTGGGTCTACCCCCCAGCTATGTTAGAAGTTTACTGTTATGTCTCAGTCTGTGTCATCTTCACCCTCTCTGCCTCTTGCTTTTGTAGCTCCTCGTCGAGCTTTCTTTTCGCTTCTTCAGCTGTTTCTCTAGCTGCTTCTTCGGCATCTTTAGCTGCTTCATGGGCTTTCTCAGCTGCTTCTTGGGAAGATTTTCTTTTCCCTTCCTCTTGACTATGCAACCACTCTCCAGCTTCCTGTGCCAATCTCTGGGCTTCTTCATTTCTCCTTTTGGCTTCTTACCCTGCCTTTGCCTGCTCATCCCCCTTTCCACCTTTGGTGGTGATTTTCTCCATGAATCTTCTCTTCAGTGCTGTCATGTTCGGGGCATTTCGGAAGACAAATTATTCCCTATCAAAATGGTGAGTATACTCAAAATGCACCTTGTTTTCCTTACAATTCTCCGCAACTTTACCATGGGAGTCATTTCTGTGGTAGGGCATCTCGCCAAAGTGGAACTTCTCCAGCTCCTCTACGAATTCACCAGCTTGTTTCACCTTAGTGAACCTGTAGTTTCCTAGTCTGAAGGGCAAGGGAGGATAAGAATTCTTCTTATGCTCGAACAGGAAGCTACCTATTCCATCCAAGAACACTTGTCTGACTACCTCCTTATGGACAATGTAATCAGTTGTGTATTTTGGTAGTAGGGAAGGTGCTCTCGATCCTCCAAACATCCTGAAGTACATGCCATGTTCGATTAAATAGTAGTCTGCATAATCTTGTATCACTTGCATGGCCTCCTCTGACATACAATCACACTCTTTCCGGAAGATGAGTGTGTATAGTGGCATAATGAAGTGCTCACAGACTTCTCTATAATGGTTGTGGTATTGGTGTGCCCACAATGGTCTATAAGCAGCAAAGAAAGGCATTCTTTCCCTATCCCAGATGCACCTGAGACCAGGGAAAGGCTGGTTGCATAGTATACAGTCTATGAGTATTGAGCTCATATAAAATTCATACCTTTTCTGGGACTCTCCTTCCAAGGCTGAGGCCAAGCAAGAAGAAATACTGCTTGATACAAGGCTGGCCCAATTGAAGAATGTCCCTTGGGTTGCCACATGAAAAATGATGGGTATCCACTCTAGCTTAAAGAATCTGCCATGGGATCTCCCAAATACCCTATTAAGCATCAGAGCTATAAATCTATAGGGAGCCCTCAAGCTCGCTGTATCATACTCACCCGTGGGTCTGTATCGGTAATGTTTTCCCTGCAACAACATTCTCTTAAGAGTCTCTACTAGGTCCATTCTAATGCTATTCAGCCAATCATCGGATAAGAATACTTGGGTTTCTGGAAGGTGATAAGCCAACGCCACATATCCAGGGCTAAATGTAGCATAGCCCTGTCTTTCAACATTTCCCAGAATCATTGTGGTTACATCTGCCTCGGGCAGAATCCAACCAATTACCTCGAATCATGGAAACAACTCTGGCCTAGTGGCGACCTTCATAAGGGAAGATCTTTCAATGTTTGCATAAATGGACTCTTCTTCTAAGCCCATGTCAGGGACCTCTCTTCGGGTGATCAGTCTGTATATTTCAACCCACTGGTACTCCGGTTCAACAACATAAATGCATTTAGTGTCTTCATATACGTATTCTGTCTTGGTGACCACCTCTACTTCTGGCTCTTCTTCGACCACAGGGGCCTTCTTCTTTTGTCTCTTTGACATGGTGGAATCGAATTCTTCCTGCCATATATAACATTGTAACATTAAGCAATTCAAGTTGCAGACACTTATATGACAATATGCAGCATTTCACTTCTTCTATGTGTATCGTGACAACAATTAGTTAACGAAGCTAAAATATGTGTGTATAACTGAGAGAGCCTAATTAACAAAACTTATTGCAACTAGATATGTAGTGTTCAATGACTTAGTCTGTGTCTATCATGATGGAAACTAGTTGTGTGCAATAAACTGTGCATGCTACCATTGTTTTCCAATACCAAACATTTCTCACAATGCAATCGGATGGAAAAACATCTATATTATCGCAAAGAAAACCCCCACTCTCTATGGGTGCCATTATCAAAACACTGCGTGGGACAGATAGGGGAAAAGTACTCAAGCCCTCAAATGAAGCTTTCAACACCACTACCCTTGCGACTTCTAGTTAACAAACTGAATGCCGCGACACATCCCCTCCACAGGTTAGGGTTTAAAATATAACTACGTGTGGAACAGTGCGGCTAAATGCTGGCTATTCGAGGATGCGGGTTTCTAGGGTGCATTTTCTCAAAGGAAAACCCCCCAATGCAACCTATGGTGTAGAATTATGCATCGTGGTACACCCTCTACCCCGGCCTGGGTTCGAAATTGAGCGAGAAATGGGTTGCGCGGGACCGTTTAGGAAACAATGGCTAGGGTTTGGGGATACGGGTAAAAGGGAAACGCCCCAAATGCTACAGAAAACCACAAACCCCCCCCCTTCAAACCTATCTTTCCATACAGGGTGGCTTGGCGCAGACAGCGTAACGACCGCCTGCACCAAACCCCCATCCACTACGCGTGAGGTTGCAAACAAAAAGCCGTGGGCAAAAAACTACTTCGGGGTTAAAATGACCCACCCCATGGTCAAAAGGATAAAACTCCACCTTTATAGGCATCTAATTGAACGGGGCGAGGAAGACGACCAAGGAAGCAAACCATCATAGAAAACCACCAATAGTTCAAACAGAAAGGGAAAAAATGAAGAGCTTACCTCGAAATACGACGAGTATGGTAGGTTGACGACGGTCAGGATTCCACAAATGCCACCTAGATGCAATTACACCGACTGAGGGGTCCTTCGCAGCTCATGAGAATGACACGCACAACAATGACAGTGATCAACAGTCGAGAATAACAATAAAAAAAAATATAACCCCTTGACTCGTATATATAGTCAACACCACGGGCGCGAAAAACATCGGACGTCGGAGTGCTTTGTATCGAAAATCGAAAGTAAACTTCGGTCCACAATGGCGGAAGTTCAAAGTGCGAAGTCATCTGCGGCGACACATATGGTGAGGAAAACATTGAACGGCGGAGAGCTTCTGAATCAGAGGCTAAAAGCTTACGCTCTTCCGCAACGGTGGATGATCAAGGCTCTAAGCCTTCTGTGGGGTCAAACATATCGGGTGGTGGACCACTTCGGATCGGAGACTAAAAACCAAATTTCTTCCGCAATGGCAGACGGTCACAACGTCAAACCACCCGCGAAGACATGCATGGCGGGGAACGGCTAAATATCAAAAGATGAAAGGCCATTTCTTTCCGCGACAGCGAAAGACCGAACCACCAATCTATCCGCAATGGTGAGCGGGATTCGGAAACCAAAAGTAATCGAGAGAGCTAACGGTGTGCCGTCCACAACGGTGGAGGGAAAATTCATAAAAAATTCCGATGTGAAACCAAAAGCATCCAACGTGGAACCAAAGAAATCGGAAAAAACAATCGAAGTCAAACCGAAAATCTGTCCGCAACGACGGAAGAAGAAGTGACAATGGTTCTGATACAAAACCAAACCCCAGCAGATTTCACCAACCGAATCGGGAGAAAAGTCGAAGTTAAAACCAAACATCTATCCGCAACGGCGGAGAAAAACATGACCAAAACCTTCCGACATAAACCCAAAAATCAGCCGATGGAACAGAAGACGAAAATGCAGACTCACCCGCAACGGCGGAAGACAAAAACAAAGACTCACCCGCAATGGCGAAAAATCAAAACAAAATACCTTTCGATCCAGGCCGGCTTCAAACGCAATTAAAGGAAAATGATGAAGGTTTGATCAATCATTGAAATTCTTAATCATTTTAGAAAATTGAAAAATAGCTGTAGATCAGTCCAAGCATAAGCAAGTCTTTCTGAAACATTCTCAAACCAAATCCAAGAAGACGATCAAACTAATTCCAGCAAAAGGAGGGTCCTAAAATTTTTGGAATTTTGTGAAAATTGTTGCAGTTGCAACACACTGCTACGAAAAATCTCACTTTGACATGGCACCACTGAGCTGAGACCATAGATCCACAATAGAGGTGCACTCAATGATAGCTCAAGTATCAGTTTGAGAAGCCAAAAATTATTCCTCACCACATACTACCACTTCCACACCACCACTAGGTGCAATGGTAATCCAGACCCCCTAGTGCATCGAGATATCACCATTCACCATCATTATTTATGTGTAGGTCCAGGTCAAAGGCAAGTAGTGGAAACGAAGAAACTACACCAGAGTTTTTCAAGATTAATGCAAACACCCTACAATATCCCCATGCTTCAAGTATAAATTGCATTTACATAGCAGAGCATTCATGGTTTCCCAAGCTCGCACCATCAAAGGTATGAACAACCATCCAAAAGAACCATGGAAAAAAAACCAAACCAAGGATATGAAACATGGATTTATACACCAAAGAAGGTAATTCTAACCTAATGGGGTCATACCAAACCAAGGTAAGTCAACTTCAATTAATCCAAGAGGGGTAATTCAACCACAAGAATTTAACTCTAATCCATCCCAAGCAATTTTATTTTCAAGTAGACTGACTCCAAGACACTCCACCCCACTCAAATTCATGTGTGGACACATCATCAATAAAGAGGAATCAAAATGAGTAAGGTGAGGTGTCACACAATCCAAGGAATATTCCAAAAATAGAAAAGGGGGTTACACAAATATTTACACAAGCATTTACACAAGAATTACACAAGGATGTACATAAGTATTTACACAAGAAGCTACATAATTATTTACACAATGTTTGAGGTGTTAAGTATAAAAATAACCAGTGAGGGAACGCTTGTGCAAATGGGAGTTACAAAACCAATTGTAACCTCCACAAAGGAGTTGCAAAACCACCAAATGGGATCGATCAATAATTGGAACCCACCCAAACACCAAGGAGTCCCACTAAATCATGAACTAGGCTCAATAGTACCCACATAGGCTAAAATAATAAAAAGTTAGGTCTGTTGTACAATGTTTGGGTGGCCATCAACTAATAAAGCCACCAATACATAAATATGGACCAAGATCAACCAAACACGTTATAAAGTGATAGGAATGTCCTAATTCCCCCTCACATTGTGTATTTAGGCCTCCCATACTCTTTTAGTGGTCCCTACTATGTCAGTTGTTTTCATTAAGTAGTTATTTACAAAATAATAATAATGTCTCTAAGCCCTTAAAGACTCATGTTCTGACACCATGTTCCATAATAATAAACAATTACAAATTACATATGTTTTGGGCTTAACACAAGGGGTATTACATCCCCTCCCACTTAATCCATGCATCATCCTCGATGCATAATACATACATGCTTTTACAACTTTCAAAAGGATCGTTACCTTCAGTTTTCAAGTAGTCCTTCTCAGAACTCCTCTCCCAAGAAACCACAAAACATCACATTACTGCTTTATTGTCTGTCTCCACTACCTACGGGATGTGACTCCCTTCACCTAACTCGTTCCTCAGGATATAACCTTCCCATTTCTTGGAATCCTATGCAAAAACCAAGACTAATAGAAATGGTTAATCTCCAATCCCCATTACTGTGTCTTGAAATCTCATCAAAGATACATTCACCTAAAAATCACATTTCAATCAACCATATGATTAACATGAGATATACAAATATGTGGTACATGATATTAGAATGTTCTTTAACAACTAAACGATGAACATAAATATATCATAAACTAGTCACCATGGTACATATATAGAATACAACAACATGAATAGCACATGAGAGAATACTTATCTCAAATTTGGGAAAATAGACTCAATGGGAAAATGTTCCTACCATAAGAAGAGAACAATTAGTTTAGAAACTCCCATATCTACCTCTTCTGAGAACCACAATGCTTCCCTCTACTAATTTCATGTTTGTCTCCACTACCTATGGGATCACCATCCCATTTCCTGGCTTCTTGTGCGAGAACTTGGACTAGTAGAATGATATGACGGAAGAAAATGGGTGATAATCTACCCGACTACCTCTTTGGAAACATATACTAGACTTATCTTTAAGGGAATCTAGGAAATCATTCGCAACAACTAAACCATATGCCTCAATAATTATACTTATAATATAGATGCTTCTTCAACAAGGAAACCTATATATTGTTTAGGAAGATTCATAAAATACATCTTTCAAGAAATTAAATTTATAATTAATTACATGAAATACTTCAGTATATAAAAGGTTCTCAAGATATAGATACTTCTTCAACAAAATACTTGAAATACATTAACCTAAACCTTATTCTAATCAATTCCAATCATAGGAAATGCATCTAAGATACATTAAATGTGTTCACATCAGTCAATCACATGAGATTCATTACCAAGATGTGTTTGCATGATTTATCACTCAAATAATTTTCCTACAAGGATGCATGAAGTGTCATCAAGATGCATGAACTATCACTATGATAATTTACAAAGATGCATTTCAATAAAGGTATTTGATATACTGCAAGGATACCCTAGAAAAATACTTTCAACAAAGATCACAAGGATATATTTTCTTTCAACAATATCCCTTGATAGTTTCCTAACAAAATTACTAGTACCACATTCTACACAATTAGTATTGAATATATATAAGGATACATGAAGTTCATATTCAATAAAGGTACAAGTATCATACTAAATCAATTACATGTTTAGTACCTACTTTTCAACAAAGATATACAAAATACAACTAAGTTATTAGCATAATACCTTTCAATAATGACACTAGATACTTTTATAATGAATATCACAAGGATAAAGATTTTCAAAGACCACCTAAATACTTTTGCATTTTAATATAACAGTCAAAGTGAACTTATATGCAATAGTTCTAATCTAACTAAGAGCCAAAAGGGTCCATAAGAACACATTACTTTTCATCTCAACACAAAGCGTAAGTCTTATGTATATTTCATTCAAAAATCCATTTTACATCAACTAATATCAATCATACTATGACCCTCATGCATACATCATACATACACACATTGATCAAATATCAATCATATATAGATCATGTAATATCAACCAAGGACAACCATGCATGCATCAACTAACCGTCAAACATCAAGCATAGTATATCAATCAAAATACATCAACCATAATACATCAACAAACATACATCAATTGGAATACATTAATCAGAATACATCAATTAGAATACACAATCAAAATACATCAACTAGGATTCATCAAGCATAAAACAATGATCGTAATACATCAATTAGAATACTTCATCCAACATACATCAATTGGAATACATTAACGAAAATACATCAATTATAATAAACAATCAGAATACATCAACCAAGATTCATCAAGCAGAATACAATGATCATAATACATCAATCATACACGCAACAATCATAACTGTTGATGTATATGTAACTTCGGAACGTATTCTTCTATGTATCTTATATATTGTAACCCGATGTTTATTTCAGGATGTCTCTATTATGTATTTGAGTCATGTGGTCTTT
>LPNX010467821.1:3746-64778 GCA_001517045.1 Pseudotsuga menziesii | reverse complement strand
ATAAGTATTCAATTGTCATTTCATTATATTATTTTGTTATGCATTTGTTTATATTCAGTTATTGTATTATGCATAATAGGATGTTTGCATTAATGACAGAATACGACTAATATGCATGTGATGGGTAAGTAGCTCATGGGGCTATACAAATTCTCCATTGCTACTTATCTAGAATGAAACCTCTTTGCTGACATATTGGATTAGTGCACAATCTCAATGTTGTCCTGGTAGAGATGGAAGGCATCTAGAAAGTTTCAATGAGATATGGATGAATGTTGTATTGGCTAAAGTAGTTGCATGATCATATATTTATGCATAAGTGTTTGCCAGTATAAATATTCCTTATGAAATGTTTCTAACCATACAATTGCATTTGACTTGTAGGAAAGATCGCATACATAATCGCCTACAAGCAAAGAAGAATGAAGACTTGTTCCAAAGAACAAGTGACGACAGTTCAAAGACAAAGAATAATATGATGAGTGCAGTGACATCATTGATGCAGAACCTTCCAGCCACCAAGAAGAAAGGGAAGATCAGTTCAAGAAGAATGATGGCTGGGCGTAGTATCGAGACCTGAAGAGAAGTTCATAGTTCCATCATGCAGTAGATGGAAACATTGTGGGATACAAAGCAAGATTCGTAGCATGAGGCTTCTCATGAAGAGAAGGCATAGTCTACAAAGAAACATTTACAGCCAATAGAAGTGAAGTCACATGACATGCATAATCATGTGTGCAAATGAAAGAAGGCTTTGTATGAGTTCAGAAGACACCCATGGGATAATGCATAAATGATGAGATTGATGAATATCTTAACCTTTACCACAAGGTTGATAGAGGATGACAAGCTCACAAATGGGTGCAAGATGAACTTTTGAAGAAGTTCAAGATAGAGGATCTTAGTATCCAGTGATCCTAGATGGATACTACTTGTCACTCCAGTACAGAATGTTTCAGTGCATAGAGTACGGAAGACAGAGGCAGTATGATGCTCCGCTTCAGAGGGAGTGATTGCAGAAGATCCTGAGGTTCGACATGGTACGACAGGATGGGAATATTACTGATGATTCTAGGCTTTACTAAGAGTAAAGTGGATTTCAACCTTTGCTTCAAGGTTGAAGACAGAAGACCAGTGATGCTCCTATTATGTGTCGATGCACTATTGTTCTAGGAATGGAGGTGTGGCAGAGTACAGATGGGATCTTCCTTGGATAAGGGAAGTATGCAGTAGAGATCATGAAGAGATTCAGGATGATGGACTGCATGACCACACCTATGGCATCAAACCTGAAGCTATTGAGTGATGCTTCGTCAGAGTCGGTTGATGCTACGATGTATTGTCAGATGATTGGGTCATTGATGTACCTGACAAACACGAGACCAAACATTTGCTTTGCTATGAACACCTTGAGCCTGTACTTGACAGATCCGAGAAGTGTTCACTTGATTGCTGCAAAGCATATTCTGAGGTACCTGAAGGGTACAATTGATTATGGGCTCAAGTACAATGCGAGTTAGAAGATTAACCTGGAGGGTTATGTTGATTCAGATTGGGCAGGCAGTGCCATCGACAGGAAGAGTACTTCAGGATGTTTCTTCAGTATGGGATCAGGTGTGATCTCTTGGTTTAGCAGGAAGCAATCCTGTGTGGCACTAAGTACAGCTGAAGCAGAGTATGTCACAGCTTGTTCAGCTAGTTGTGAGGCAGTATGGCTGCGAAAGCTATTGTCTGATATATTTGACCTCCAGTTAGATGCTACTTGTGACAACCAGAGTTGCGTGAAGTTGTCAGAGAATCCTATGTTTCATGACAGGTCGAAGCATATCGAGATCAAGTATCACTATATCAGGGATATGGTGCAGAGAGGAGTAGTGAAGCTCCTGTATGTTGCGACGGAGGAACAGATAGCTGATGTATTGACGAATCCATTGGCTAGGATGAAGTTCAAGTTCTTCAGAGAGAGACTTGGTGTTCTCCATATCGAGGCTTCCTCCCAGAGAAAGTGATGAGACCCATAGCCATTCTGACATGGTGAGAGGATTGGTTCCTTCCATGTTCAGATGTAAGGGTTGAGCCATTCTGTCATGGTGAGAGGATTGGTTCCTTCCATGTCAGATATGAGTACTGAGATCCATAGCCATTCTGACGAGTAGGTCAGATATAAGGGCTGAGCCATTCTGTCATGGTGGTAGGGTTGCTCTCTTCCATGTCAGATATGAGTGCTGGCCATTCTGTCAAGCAGGACAGATGTAAGAGCAATTTCCATTCTAGGAATGGAGGCACCTGGTCAGTTATCAGGAACACTCAGTATAAGAACTGAGTAGCCATTCTCATGTGATAGAGGGATGTGTTCCCACTTGATCAGATGTAAGGGATGAACCATTCTGTTCATGGCTAAAGGATTAAGTTCCTTCCATGTCAGATGTGAGTGTTGGCCATTTCGACAAGCAGGTCGGATGTAAGGGCAACTGCCATTCTCTAGGAGAATGGAGGCCCCTGGTCAGTTACCAGGTAGCTCAATCGAGGAGGACTGGGGGCCATTCTGATATGATTACTGGGATGTGTTCCCCTCATGATCAGATATGAGTGCATGCCCTTCCATCATTGTGAGCAGGATGTGTTCCCGCCTGGATGGATGTAAGTGCCGATCCTTGTCACAGATGATAGTAGTTGTGTCCTATCATGCTGGTGACTATAAGTGTTGTGCCATTTCACAGATGATAGTAGGTGTGTCCTATCATGATGGTGACTGTAAGTGCAGTGCCATTTAATAGATGATAGTAGGTGTGTCCTATCATGCTGGTGATTGTAAGTGCAGATCCTTTTCACAGATGGTAGTAGATGTGTCCTACCATGCTGGTGATTATACGTGCTGAGCCTTTCCACAGATGGTAGTAGGTGTGTCCTACCATGCTGGTGGATGTGAGCACTATGCCTTTCCACAGATGATAGTAGGTGTGTCCTACCATGCTGGTGGATGTGAGCACTATGCCTTTCCACAGATGATAGTAGGTGTGTCCTATCATGCTGGTGGTTGTAAGTGCTAAGCCATTTCATAGATGATAGTAGGTGTTTCCTATCATACAGGTGAATGTGAGTGCTGGGCCTTTCTGATGGGATTGTAGTTTACTACATGATCATATGTGAGTGCTGGGCGTGCCTTTCTGACGAGCAGGTCAGATATAAGTGCTGGGCGAAGACCTACATGAGGGTAGGCCTACAACCAGCATGAAAAAGGGTTGGCTCTGTAGAACTTCCTATGACGAGAAGAATCATGAGATAGCACCAGTGTTGATCCAGATCGAGTGACTATCCAGATCCAGTAATGATGATCCAGCAGTAATGATCCAGATCGAGTGATGATCCAGATCCAGTCCAGTGATGATGATCCAGATCGAGAGATGATCCAGATCTAGTGATGATGTTCGATGATGATCCAGATCGAGAGATGATCCAGATCCGATGATGACTTGAAGACGAAGATGACTTGAAGATGAAGATGACTTGAAGACGAAGATGACTTGAAGATGAGATGATCCAGTTGATACAAGGAAGAAGACCGGTGCTGAAAATTGTGTCAAAAGAATACCTTCCTAGTTAATAGGGAGTGTTGATGTATATGTAACTTCAGAATGTATTCTTCTATGTATCTTATATATTGTAACCCGATGTTTATTCTGGGATGTCTCTATTATGTATTTGAGTCATGTGGTCTTGCCCTGATGTTCCGATCGAGAGGATTAATAATGTAATCAAGTCATATAAAGTCATTAGGTAAGTCCCCACAGTTTCGGGGCACTTGAGTTATTATACACTAATTAAGGTGTAGGATCGAGTAGTAATTATTAGGTTGAGCCTACGTGTGAAAAGGAAATTCAAGTGAACGGATGAATATAAATAGAGAGTGAGAGTCTCTCTATTTATCACTTGCTCTCCCAAGTGTGGCGCACTACTGGAGAAGGAAATTTTGGGACTAGACAGAAGACAGAAGACTACTGTTGTTTTGGGAGATCTCTTACTGTTTTGGTGTTGATTCTATCTTAGAGGAAGTTGCGGGGTTTTCTCCTTTATGGTTTCCTCGAGGAAAACTCTTTGTGTCTCTTGTCTCTTGTGATGTGCTTGTGTTTTATTGTTGTGCTTGTTATTCTCTCAGTGAAAAGATCCTAAGATCATAATGCTAGCTTAAATGTGATGAAAAACTAACAATAACAACCAAGGAAAAACATAATATCCATACATATAGTGATACCAATTTCATATAGGTATCAACCATTAACTAACCAATGTCAGTGAATAACATCTAATAGCAACGAATTATATCAAAAAACATACATCAACTATAGAAATCATACCGAATAGTTACTATTACTATGTATTATTTATATACATACACCCATTTTGTTTACATACATATTATAATTGTCGAGTCATATTCATATTATTATTAATCATATACACAACATATTAGTCATATAACCTATATATTCTATATTTAATATACTCATATACTTATTATGCTATACCATAATATCCATATAATTATATCAAGAATTTCATAACCCAATACTATCATATTATATCCATATTATAACTTATATACTAACATAGCAATTTTGATCACACTATACTTCCTAATATTTCCATACTCCCAAATACTTCCAATCTCTTTCAAATATTTCCAAACATTTCCAAATGCTTTCAAACACTTCCAAATACCTTCAAATACCTCTAGATGCCTCCAAATTTTACACACATCATTACATACGTTCACCTATATACATATAGTATATTCACAATATTACATACATGTAATACTAATAACTATTACATATAATAAAATACATATTATAGCATATACAAACATACAAGCATTCATATAATAATGNATATATATATATATATATATATATTATCTTACACTGCTATAAATAAAATAAAAGAGAATATGAACCATTAGGGACAAGTGGCTCATTTTCTCCGCTCAATAAATAAATTAGTAAGATAGCTAATAATGTTACCACTAACTCCAAAATAAATAAATAAAATAATAGAATACGAAAATCTCCCATAGTTATGCTTACCTCAAAGTGGCACTTCCACCACTAACTAATTAGATAAGTTAGTATAGTAATAATCGATAAATAGTATAAAAACATGATACATGCATAAAATAAAAAGGAGAATGAAAAACATCATTTAGACAAGTGTCCCATTCTTAAAATAGCCAAGGAGTTACTCATTCATGTTGGCATAAATAAGACTATAAAAACATATCATACATAAAAATATAAAATTCATATAGGGTATAAACGCCACTCAATAAAGCATATTAATATTTAATAATAATAGAACTATATCATCTTAATAACTTAGCATTAAATTAGTACTGATAATGGTACATAGTGCATACTATTATAATGACAATTATTTACTTATCAATTAATAATCATAATGTATCAGTAATAAGTCATATTAAAAAATAATTTCAATATTAACTATTCAATAAGAAGTAAAAGAGGCAATAACCAATCAAGTCTCTCAATTATTAGATATGCACCACATAGTACTTACCAAACGGTTTATTGAACAACAAATATGGAATTTTAATTAATTATAAGGCATATAAGGAACTAATATATGAAGTGAGGATTCTTATTCTTCTATTAACATTAGGGATTTTAAATTCATCCTACTAAGCATATATGTAAACTCCAAATGCACATATACAAAAGATAATAACTATGTAGAAGGCCCAACAAGCATGGTGTTGGAACCTAAGCTCTGATATCACCTGTAGTATCCCCCTGGGATATCAAGGGGTATTAGGTACATATCATTATCTCTGTTAGTCTCATTAGATAGTTTTATAATAGCGTATTAGTTAATCAAATATTAAATTTCATTTTTTTAGGATTTAATCACAACAAAGTCCCTCTAGTTACCAATAAATTAAAATAAATTCAATAATTATTCCAACATATGATACAAGGTCTCAAAAGGATTAATAAAACCTGCTAGAAACATCACATATCCATTCCAATCCAACTCAGACATAAATTCTACCTCTAAAATCCATTTACTCTTAGTCATGATTAACTGGTAATTAGTGTTCTGATTACAATACTTAATGACACTTAGGACACAATTCACGGTACTTAATATAGTTTAATTTTTTATCACTTAACCATTTTTTACCAAGTCCAATGGCTAATAAAAACCTTATAACAAGTAAATCATGCCTACTTACCATTTTCCAATTAATTAAACATAGTAATTATGTAAATGATTCCAGAAGAACTAGTTAGCTAGTCACTCAATACTAACAACTAGTCTTGCACAAATTCGATATGCAACAATGAGGATGAACTATAACGTGAACCTACATCCATTATACACATATTTACGCATGCATGTACATCAAAATAAATTACTTTTTCATATATTATGCGAGTACATAAATGAAGAATATTTGAAGTTCAATCAGTACAACTAGGTAATAAACGCTTCCAGGAATTCAATCAAATGAATCATAACGAGTTATGAGGCCCAAAGATATATAAAATATCATTCTAAAACACAATTAAATCACCAATATCAGATCATATTTTTTTACATTCATCTTTTACCAAAAACAAAGATTCGAATCCAAAAACTATTTACCAATTTCTATGCAATGTACCTAGTTTCCAATTTAACTTTCCAAATGCCAAATAAAGAGAAATATATGACTATTTTATATCATGGAAATCATATTAGGGTTCACTTTCATTCATATGGATGCATCTTTCAACCCATACATAGTCCATTAAACAACTCACAAAACAAGTTAATTCTACTCATCCGAATTGACTGGTATTTCTAGGAATTACTAGAATAATTAAATCCACATCTCATAGAATCATTCAAATGCAATTCAAACTCTAAATAATTTTTTAATAATTAATAATATATTTATATATCATTCTAACATTTTTTTAAATACTTCATATGAAAATTCACAAATCTACTAAAAAAGATTCCATTGAAGGAGCTAGAAATTGGAAATTGATCTAGAATTTCAGGGGGGGGGGGGTCATACAAGCCAATGCATCTTCCAAAACTAGAAAAAGGGGGAGTTACACAAATATTTAAACAAGGATTTACACAATAGTTACACAATGATTTACATAAGGAGTTACATAAGGAGTTACATAATTATTTACACAACTTTTGAGGTGTTAAGGGTAAAAATAACCAATGAGGGAACGCTTGTGCAATTGGGAGCTACAAAACCACCAAAGGGGCTCATTCAACAAGTGGTGCCCACCCAAACACCAAGGAGGCCCACTAAATCATGAATTAGGCTCAATAATACCAACATAGGATGAAATAATCAAAATTTGGGTCCAATGTACAATGTTTAGGTGACCATCAAGTAATAAAGTGACTGAGACATAAATATGGACCAAGATAAACCAAACAATTTCTAAAGTGCTAGGAATTTACCCATTCCCCCTCACATTGTGTATTTAGGCCTCCCTTCCACTTTTAGTGGTCCCTAATGTGCTAGTTGTTTTCATTAATTAATTATTTGCAAAATAATAATAATGTATCTGGGCCCTTAAATACCCTTGTTCCGACACCCTATGCCACAATAATAATCAATTACAAATTACATGTGTGAAGGGATTAACACACGGGGAATTAAAAAACATAATTAGTGTTCCATGATCATCATTTTCACCATATAAATAAATAAACATCAACATAAACATGAAAATGCAATATATATATATATATATATATATATATATATATAACATCAAAGTCATGATACAACATTGTGTCAAATATAATAATATACTCCAGTTTAATAACTTCTATGACATGTCTACTCCACCTTCTCCAATAGAGTCATCATCAGTGTCTCTCTGACTAGAGCTAGATGCATCATCATCTCCACCATTAGATCCAAAGGAAGTATCATCACCTCTTCTAGTAGAGCTAGAGGCATCAGTACTTATACTAGAAAGAAAAATAGGTCTAAGAGAAAGAAAGATAGGTCCATCAAGATGAAGTGTATGACCCTCTTTGAGCATCTCTAAAATAGAAACAAGTGAAGTAGGAACTATTGGATGGTCGTGTCGATGAGTAGGACCAAAGGGTCGGTTAAGGAGTAGAGGAGATGATGATGTAGGATCAGGAGGAATATTAAGTAGTATTAGAGGAATAGATAATGTTGAAGGAGGTGGAGGAGGAGGACATGGTGGAGGATAAATTGGATGAGACGTTGAAGGTGGAGGAGGAGGTGGATGAGATGTTGAAGGTGGAGGCTGAGGAGGAGGTGCAATGGATGTGAAGGTTATTTCACTAGTTGAAGCATATGGCGGAGAAGGAGGTGGACCAGCCAGCATAGGATCTCTCCACTCATATGACCATGAAATACTATGATGGATACCATCAAAAATATCGCAAGAAACAAAAACATGTTACATGAATCTCCTCATATCACGAGGAAGCATCATCCACAACTTTGCATGAAAAGGGTGTTGATAATGTACCTCACCTATACATGATGAACCCCTTGATATTGCAACATTGTATAAATCCTATGTGTGATGTCCTATTAGAACTCGCATATGTCCTGCATTGAAGGCTAGGTATTGCTAAATGGGGTTTCTTAGGATGAGTTGCATTCATATGCATATCTTCCTCATCCTAAAATGGAGGAGGCATCGCATTTCCATCAAATATACCAACATCTATAAAATATATGGCACACAATAATAATTATAGAATTATGTTAAACATAAATTTAATATAACAATTTAAAATAATTTTCTTTTGCATTAAGTATAAAAATAATAAAATGAAATTAGTTTAATTCAAACATAACACTAAATTTACCTCTATCATTTGTTGGTTCATCCTAAGTGAATAATGTGTTGAGAAACCCTCTCCAATACAAGCCAATGTATGGATATGGAACCATGTATAATTTAGGAAGGTCCTCACTACCCAACATTTTGATCATATATGTGGTGATCCTTGCCAGAAAGTCAAGCTACCCCCTCTTGGACATTATATTCCCCCACATGTGCATACGTACATTTGTCATCAACCTAGGAGGGTGACGGTCAAAACAGGGTTTGGTGACTAGTAATATAAAAAAAAGGCAGCTATAAACTAAAAAGGAAAGTTTTCCTCCCACCAATACACATTTGAGATTGACTAAGAGCATAAAAAAACTATCGTAAAAAAATAGCAGATCGCCTCATGCACCTAGGTTCCTGCAGTAAATAATCAACATAATATAAGAGAGGGAAACTAATGCACTCCCCATCATCAGTATTATGCACGATTGTCACCACCAACAAAGAGAGGCACATAAGATCCTCTCTACCAAAAGAAGCAATGGAGATCTTCCCACCAGTGACCTAAAACTGAGCAGGATCGAGGATGATGGGATCAATATATCTTTGAACATGTAATAGATGAGATGATGTTACAACTCCAACTAGTACCTCCTGTAATTGAGGAAAGTCCTCACCTCTCCTAGAGAGCCTTGTGATAAATATATGTCCTCATCAATGGGTCAAAACCACTGATTAAGACCAACTTGGAACTCCTACCTATGATGATCCCATCGTGTGATCAACTGGGTGAGGAATGTAGTGTTACACTTGAGGGATGTGGCCTCTTCATAGATCTTGACAAGGCTTACAACTCTCAATAGGTGTCACATATATGGAGTAATAGGATGAAGATATATATCTCTCTCCCTATCCTTGACCTTCCATTCTCTCTGGAAGTTATACTAGTCAACCTGAGCTTCCTATTATTTCATCACCTCGCGATGATCTTGAATATGTTTCACATATAACATGAATTATCTAGTCTCATCAAAATAAATATAAAATCATTAGATGAGAATTATATGTATTAAAATAAAAGTATTTTTTTGCAAAAAATTGACATACTGTGTGCTTATTATTATAGAGAAAATATTCATATGGTTGGGGGTGGACCACAAAAGACAGGATGACACTTGAAATAAACTCTAATCCCAAATATTACATATAAATGTAAATGTTAACAATGAAAGAAAATGTTTGTACCTCTACCAAAAGTTTAAAGAAGTCTTCCATTGAGCGTTCAATCCAATGCTTGAAACCTACAACTTGTATTCAACAACAAATACATCCAAGCATATAATATATTCATGAAATGTTATCACCTACGCTAGTATAATCCATTTAAAAATGTATTAAGAAAATATAGCAATGTAAGAATATATAACATTTGCACATGAAATTGAACAAGAAAATAGTATTTCGATTAATTAAAACAGAAGTACAAAGTGACAACCTCTATCGGCAACTCGTCAGAACCAAGAAACCAAGTTCCTCCACCTGGTCCTCCACCACTTCAATCCTCCATAGAAAGGAAATATAACAAATACAATGGAGATATTGGGAGATGAACATGAAGAGTTCTATCAATAAGGATCAAGGGACACAGACTCAAGCATATGGAAATGGGAAAATATTTTGCTATAGTTTCCTTACTTTCAAATTTTCTCCTCCTTCAATGCTTCATAAAGGCTTAATATTTAGCCCTCAAATGGGAAATGGAGGGTTAAATCAGAGCATTTCTAGGAATATGGAAGGCCAAGGATTAAGCTGTTAGTTACTTGATGAGGAAAACTCCAAATAATTTTTGTTTTTGAGCACAAAACTTTATGTATGCTTGTTGTAATGGTTCAAACTGTGTATATGTGGGATTCATAATTGTTGACCTATGTGTGTCTTCAAAAGTGTCTTTTTTAGGGTTAGATTAAAACATCATGACTATATTGAGTATGGGGGTTATAGTAAGTCTTCATATGGACAAGGTAAAATCATAAAGGCATGGTACATGAGGTGTGGAAAATCACCCTATAACACTTATATCAATATAACGCACTATATATGGTGTGCTTATATAAATATGATGCACTATAAAGTTGGTGCACTTATTTTTAATGAATGCACTGATTGTTATTTTATAGTTTTTAAAATATTTTTTATGTTTTGGCTCTACACTATGAAGTAGAAGTGCATCAACAATGTGGTGTGTTCATATTATGTAAGTGCATCACCTAATGTGCGTTGACATGATGTAACACGATGATCCTAGCATATGTCAAAGCACTGAACGTCAATGCCTTGACGTCCGATGGAAATATGGTTTTTTAATTTTCTTGGTAATATTTACCAACGCATTAAATACAAATCGATGCACCATAAATTCAGTGTGCTTATGTGTAATGAGCGCATCGATTATTAGTTTATAGTTTTTAAAATATTGTTTATGATTATTTCTGGAACATATTTCCCATCTACACTTTGGTTAATAATCTTAAAAGTAGTGTAAGTTGTTCCATGTGAAAATGGTTCTAGTTCCTAGTCTAGTGTCTTGGACCAAACATTTTTCCACATTTGACCCACTTCGACTAGTGGTTATGCCATAAAATCTTGTTTGTCCACTTACCCACTATGTTCCTTGTTCCATGGGGCCAATGTACCCCTCAATTCAATATTTATGCGGTAGTTATTGCATTTCCCTATTTTAAAGAGACTAGATGCACCTTCTTGAGGATTTGGTCAAATTACTCATTAATGGTCCAAAACAAAGCCACTAAACCACATATAGCACCATCATGATGGATCCTTTCACACTTTTTTACTATCCTAACCACTTCATTGTCCATCTAAGTTCATTTCACCTTATTATGGACACTACTTGGAGTTACACATGGCACAATGCCATAGATTGGGGGAATTAGTCAAGATAAGCTAGCATTAATGTGAGATACTCACATGGTATTTTGTATCCCATGGTGTTTGGCCAAGTTATTACATTTAATAATGCCTATATATTGTACTGATATTTTTCTCAATAAAAAGAGTGGAAAACATCCCACTAGAGTGAATATTCTCCAGTGTTATATCCAATATTTATTCTCTATTCTCGCTATCTCCTTGTGCAAATAATTCTAAGTGAGATTATTTTTGTTATCTAGATTTAGGTTGGAATGTCACATGACTCAGAAATTTTGTTGTGATGTTGTGAATTCCAAAATCTTGCATGGTATCAAATCTAGTCTAATTCAAAACAATTATTATTGTTGCTTCTAGTTTATACCTTGGTCATTTGGTTTCTCCTTTTGTCCTTTCTCAAGAATGTTTTCAAAGTAAGGAATTTCAAAGAGTGTTGTTTGCATGTACATGAAGAAATGTTAGAAGATTCAACAAATGATATAGTTCAACTTTCATCCTCTGTGGCTTCCTCTATTTTTCATGAAGATAACATACGAGATGCTGCCATCAATACTATTGAAGAGAAGATCTTACATCTTTCATCATTTTTCTTCCATGATTATTCTATTTACTCTTCTAGTGTGCAAAAGAGTGATCCCTTCGGTGTTTTAGAAGAAGGATCAAATCTTGTATATGTTGCATTTTCTCTCCTTGGATCCACAATTATTATGTATTCCTATATGATTGCTAGAACCAATTTTCAGAGTTGCACAGAATATGGAGGACACCTACATTCACTTGGAGCTATTCTCACCTATTTTGGTTTAGAGATAATGGTTCACATGTTTATTCATGCATTTGATTTGTTCTCACCCTGATTGGTTCATTATGCAAGTTCAAATGGATTCCATATTTTCTTGCTTCCATTGTTCAAGAAATCAAGCACATGTTTTGGGAGCATGATCCACTTATTCCCAAGAAGAATATTCCTCCATACATACTCATTTAGTTTGCAGTGTATATATTTTTTGGTTTATCTTTCATGTCCTTTTTTTAGGGAGAATTTTCCCTATGTGGTTTTTCCTCTATCCTCAGTTCATATGGTGTAAAGGGTGACCATAATCCTTGTTGCTTGTGACCTCAATAATCACTCACAACCATTTTGGGAGAATGGGGGCTGTTGGAACATATTTCCCACATAGAACTTGGTTAATAATCTTAGAATAAGGTTCCAAGTGTTTAGTGTAAGTTGTTCCAATTAAAAATGGTTCTAGTTCCTAGTCTAGTGTCTTGGACCAAGGGTTTGTCCACATTTGACCCACTTATATTATTATGCCATAAAATATTGTTTGTCCATTTACCCACTCTTTTCATCGATCCATGGATTCAATGCGCCCCTCTATGCTATATTTATGGGGTAGTTATTGCATTTCCCTATTTTAAGGAGACTGGGTGCACCTTCTTGAGGATTTGGTCAAATTGCTCATTAATGGTCCAGAATCAATCCACTAAACCACCTGTAGCACCCTCATGATGGTTTGTTTCACACTTGTTGACTATCCTATCCACTTTGTGGTCCATCTACGTTCATTTAACCTCATTATGGAAACTACTTGGAGTTACACTTAGCACAATGTCATAGATTGGGTCCATTAGTCAAGATAATCCAACATTAATGTGAGCTAATCACATGGAATTTTGTATCCCATTTTATTTTCCCAAGGTATTACATGTAATAATTCCTATATATTATACTGGGTTTTTTCTCAATAAATAGAGTGGAAAAATTCCCACTAGAGTGATTTTCCTCTAGTGTTATATCCAATATTTATTCTCTATTCTTGTTATCTCTTTCTGCAAATAATTCCAATTGATATTTTTTTTCTATATTGATCTAGGTTGGAATGTCACATGACTCATAACGTTTGATGTGATGCTATGCATTCCAAAATATTACAATTATGGTGGTATGCTATGAGGTAGTAGAGCATAGTTAATACAGTGCATTTATGCCATTTAAACACACTTTTTAATGTGCATAGACTTGATGTAAAATCATCTTGGTGCTCCTAGTGGATGTCATAACACCGAACACCGGTGTGTTTACATCTACCGTCTAATTGGTTTTTTCATTTTAATGGTAATATTTACTAGTGCGTTCGATACAAATCTATGCACCGTAAATTTAGTGCGCTTATGTGTAATGAACACACTGAATATTAGTTAAAGTTATAAAATATATTTTATGCTATGGTGATGTGCTACGAAAGTGTAGCACACTGGTATTATGATGCATTGAAATTACATTGTGCAATGACGTCTGTGGTGAGTCAAATGGGTCGAACACACTATGCAAGTTTTTAATTTATTTTCTTAAATGGAAAATTAAGTCTTAATTGCAAATATTAAACTGCTAAAAAGTTAAATGATCAAGTAATAATTAATTTACCTACTAAACTGTGCATCTGGGAGGCATGCTGGCTATGTATGGAGAATTTGTTTTTTTTCCATCGTTTGACAAAATTCAAACTCAATTTAGCAACCAGTAAAATGGATCAATATGTGAACAACGAGCCGAATGAGCACCAATGGCAAGGTGTTTAGGTGGGTTATGGAAGGAACCGGTGCATATGGGTTAGAAACATTGTGGAGGGGTAAAAATAATTTTGATAGTGTGGTACATTTGTTTTTATAAAACATTGTTTTAGTGCGCCCGACAGTTGAATGAATCAGTGTGCTGAAATCACATTGTTGCATCGCAATGTAGGATTTTAAATAAAAATTCTTTATTAATTTTTAATTTTTAACAAATCTTAATCGATGCATTTTTTTCTACAAACACACAGGGGTGTTTGTTCTACACATGCACCACTATGGTTTTAAAAATTGCTATTAGTTGTCATAATATTATTTAAACACATGTTTTTTTACTGTGTGACATTGGTTTTTGGTGACCCCAATTTGTTTTGGTTATAGATGCAGTGATGTGTTCATTCTTCCAAAACACACAACATCAGTTTTATGAAATTCCGGTGCTTTCCACATAAAAAAATAAATATTTTTTGTTTATTTTTTTTGGGCACTACATTGTTTTCTTGAAGTCCCGATGCATTGTGTCTGTAGATGCACCAATGTGGCAAGTCTACTCAAATGCATCGTTATGAATTTAAAAAAAATCGTACCATTGCACATAAATATTTTAATTTCATGTTTTTTTCATCATGTTTCATTCTTTATTTGGCCCCCCCATTGTGTTTTTGTTAGATACACACCGATGCATTTAGTTTAGAAACAGATTGAATAAAAAACCTCTACTACAACCTTTGGCCACTCACCTCTTCTACTTACCTCCACTATAAATGGATATTTGAGCTCTTTTGATAGGAGCATCCACTATAACCTCCGCTATAGGGTTTTTTCCTTGTATTGGTTTGACCTAGGTATGGGATTAGGTATGGGGTTACATTTAGTTGGTTGAATCCCTCATCCACTTATCCATTCCATCATCCATAACTTCATAATCCTAACCGTACGGAGGAACAAGTGAATGGCACAAAAGAATGGGGGGGATTTTCTCTGACTCAATAAGTCTTACCATTTAGTTCAAACATGGGTAAAGATTCATTTGAATGGTCAATTTACAAAATAAAACAAAATTCAGCCAATTATATATTTTTTGGCATGATTATGGCCCATTCTAAGTTAGTACTTCCTTGTACCTTAATGGGAGGAAGTACAAAAATGCATGAAGGAACAATATCAAGTAAAAATGTTAGTGGCCAAAAAAAACCCACCACATCCATTGATGAAATTTGTTATTGGTTAACAAAAACCATCAGATGCATGGCTTCAAAATTAAATATTGAAGAATAATCCAAAATATCAAGCTTGAATCACTTCCATATTATTCTCACCTTGTACTTGACAAGGGGGGGCATCAATGATGATAGTGAGGATTCAAGGTTCAAAGTTCCATCATCATTGGTGTTCCCCCCTATCAAGTACAAGGTGAGAAGAATGTGGAATGGATCAAATATTGAGATTTTACATGCATTGACCATGTTTTTTTATTTTCTTATGCAATGTTCACTTGCTTCTTGTTTTCTCTTATTGCAAACATGAAATCAAAGAATTATAGGACTCGTTACATGTAATAGATATCTAGGTTTTTAATTTTCACAAGGAAAACGACCTAAAAGATAAATTAATTGAAGTACTTAAGCTAAAGTTTTTTAAAAAGGAGAAGGAAATTATAATACTAAACATGATTGACACAACTTGTGATATATATGATCTATTGAAGAAAAAAATTATGCTTCATGTGACACAAGTAACATAGTACAACTAGGTGAAGTAAATGTAAAAAACAGTATGAATGAGGATTATTTACCAAGTCATGAGTATAAATCATTCAATTAATTGATAAGTTCTAAATTTGAGTCAGAAGCAAAATATTAGAATGTGAATTTGAATTTGAAAATATTAGTGATAAAGGAAATCATCAAGTATGCAATGATCTTTCCAAGACAATCATTAGAAGTTGGGAAGAATTGCAATTCAATAAAAATCAATATGTCTTAGGATATGAAAAAGACAATATCTTTCATATTCCATATTACTCCAAGCTAGTTTTTTTTGTGTGTGAGATTTCTTGATGAAGATTTGAAGTCTCGAGAATTTAATTAATAACTTTATAATTATGATGAAAAAGATGATGATAAATATATTCAACAAATTCCTTGTGAATGTGAACATTGTAATAGAGTTGGCCATTTGGAGTGACATGTTTTGATCTCAATATTTGTCTTCATTGTGGGAATACAAATCAACATTCAAACAAATATATAAATAGTAAAAAGGATAAAAAGAAAACAATCCTCATGTATGGATAAGTTCTTGTATTTGGAACCAAGAATTCAATAAGTTGTAGAAGTCATACCATCTAGTTCAAGCACGAATAAAGACACATTTAATGAAGATGATAATTTTGGGCATGATTATGGCCTATTCTAAATTGGTACTTCAGTGTACCTTAAAGGGAGGAAATACAAAAAAGAATGAAAGAACAATATCAAGTAAAAAGGTTAGTGTTCAACCAAAAACCACCATGTACATTGATGAAATTCATTATTGGTCAACCAAAACCACCAGATGCATTGCATATGGTGGTTTTTGGTTGACCAATCTTAGATTCCTTCCTTATTCTTCTCACCTTGTACCTGACAAGGGGGAACATCAAGAATTTTAATCAGGATTCAAGATTTGAGTCCCATCAATCAACAATTAAATCAGAAAACTAGTTAAGAACAAATCTATGAATCAAATCAAGGAATTTAATATTGTCATGTGATATCCTCTTCAAAACATCTTCAAATACTCAAATAATCATTTGGGAATTCCATCATTTAAACTAGTCTCCTTAATAAACTATTCAACTATTTATGGGATGTTCAACACCTAATTGTGTCTAAATTCATAGAGAAATTAGTGATCCTATTTGTTTATTGAAAGCATAATTGTGATCCTATATGTCCACTAAATTAGCAAGAATACGAAAAATTATTCTAGAAAATTCATGGAATGTTTAGACATGGAAGTTGTTCACATCCAAAAAATGATCTCTTAATCAAATTTCAACATCTATATTGGAGGGTTTTGGGGAATATCTTCATCGAAGCTTAGTTCAAAATTTTTATATTGAATATGATACTAGTTCTTGTTATTTTACTGGTATAATCATTTATACTTGTGATTCAGGGGGGGGAATGTTAGACTTTGAGTTCGTATACAATCACCCAGTTCCATATCACCTCTCACATGAGTTTTTATTCTTATCAGCTTACGATTTGTGATACCTATACATTGATGAGTTTTAAGTGAGATTTACATATTTAGGTGACTATCACCCATGTACTATATAATATTGTAAATGTTATGAATATCAATGCTAAGAATGGATCAAGAATTTTCTGCCATATTGTGTCTCTTACTTTCTTTCTCTATATTTAGCATACATGAGATGGAGGTGACACCAATTCTCATTACAATTTAATTAGTTCATAATACCATATGTGGGTGGGAGACTTAGGATTTGTATAAATAACATCTTCCTCAAATTTTTCAACATACCAAGAGGAATTTCATTCCCTCTATTTTGTTTTCATCAATCGTGGAGTTTAACCTTCTTGGAATTTGATAAATCTCCATTTAATTACAGGAATGCACCAAACCATGTAATCTTGTGATGATTCTATTGACATTTATATTGTGAGGAAATGATTGATCGGATAGATTTTGGATTATGATCATTGAATCCTTAAATACTAAAATATAATTTCTTTTGTCATCAAAATCCCGTGCCAAAGTTCTAAAGGATCTACTTGTACTATTGTTATCTTTCTAAGCCTTCAAGAAAAGTAAGTTAATTGATAGCCTTTGGAGTCATAAATCACCTTCCTTCCCCTCCATTCACAAATTCCATCCCTAGTTCCTTTGGAAGCCTCATAAAAATATAATATTTTTTATGTGTTGTATAACCATTAAGTAAATTTTTCTCCTTGAATTTCCAATTGGTCATTTTTTGGGGTTTTATATTTTTGGAATATTTATGTTTCTTTCCCTAAGGGATAATCCTTTACCTAGTTTCATTCTTCAACTTCAAGGACAATTGCATATTGGGTGGCAATCATTTTTCATTGACTGTTTCAACCATTAACACTTTAAGATGAGTAACTATCGTCTTGGGTGTTGTTTATTCTTGTTTAAATAAATTTGTTTTTGGGAAACCACAATTTCCAAACCTAAAATAAAGGTAGTGCATTCCATACTCTTCTAAGGATATTTTTATCTTTTAATTAGCTAAGATACTTCTTGCACTAGGTGAGAAAAACCTCTCTATAGTTTTAAAGGAACTTCTACTATATTTCCCAAACCCACCCATGCTTTCTTAAATACAATGTTGGACCAATAACAATAAAAAAAACAAATGATATGAGGTTTCTTCCTCACATTTACAGAATGGACACCTTGATGAATCATGTATACCTTGTTTCCTTGGATTTTTAGCAATGATAATTTTACCATGGGTTAAGATCCAACAAAATATATTTATTTTAATCAATGTGTCTCTTTTCCAAATAGTGATCCATATTGAATATGTTGGTCTCTAATAGTTTATATCCATTTTGTTATATTTCCCAATGAGGAAATAGAAATATTGACTTAACACAAGATGAAACATAGACAAAAAAACAAGATGATAGACGTGAACGCACACTATATTTTATCATTAGCTAAATATACATATATATGCAATTATAAAGGACCCTTGGGTTCCATTTTTCCAAGACGTGTCTTGGAATCCTCCATGACTTTTCATATTCACCGGACTCGTACTCTTCATTTCACGTGAATATACCTATCCATAATGTCAAAACCCCAAAATTTCTGAAAATTTTAAGATTTTTAAATTACAGATAATTTCCATAAATGCAGTTAACTAATTGTTTTTAATTAGTTATATGTTACTAATTTTGTAAAATGCATTATCTACCTAATTATGTTTATCTTATAGAATAATTCTTTTTTCAGATAAATGACTTGTTTTTCTTTGCGACCACAAGGTGGATCTGTCTTGGTGATCTGGGGCTTACTTAGCTTTGAGCTAACACAGAAAGTTTACCTGCTCTTACAGACTTACAGGTAACAAGATCCAGTGTTGTTCGTCGCAATAATGATAGCTTAGTAAAAGAATATAAATTCTTTCCAAATTCAACTGTTTTTATGAGGTAAAACCTTTAAATCGTAAATCTATTTAAAGATGCCATGGAAACGAGATTTAGTTCTAACAGTATGGGTCACAACTGCTTTCTTTTCAGTAGTTGTAAATTATAGTTTCACTACGTACTAAGATCTTTGAGGTTGATTATAGTCTTTATGTGTATAAAATCCTTAAACCTTTCTTTGCATGCAGACTAAGAGAAGGCAGAATAATTACGTTAAGAATTTATCTAAAAATGTGAATCTATACCACGTACGTCATGTTAGATTTGGTTACCCCATAGGTTATGAAAGTAATTTGCGCAAATAAAGAGTTTTTCTACTTTTATCTTATATTCCAAAGCTTGAAGTTTTTAAGGAAATATATACTACTTTCAAATAGACTATCATAGAGTTGACGATTGAATTCCTCTGCACATAATTTGCTTGGAAAAATATTATCTATTTATGGTTAGTATAATATTATAATTTCAATGTCAAGCCTTTAAACAATTTAAGACCTAACGTGCTCAAAATACCAACTTTACTAGTTTAATATTTAAACATTCAAGGGAAAATGAGGTTAACATTAGTAACAAGGTTATTTACCAAAATTGATTTTATGAATTTCTTTTATAAACCTCGACTAGCATAACTTGGATAGAGTTATAGTTGTTTTAATAAATGAAGCCATGTTTGTGGTAACAAAGGGGGTCATAAACTAGACCGTGCCCATGAAACTTTTATGGTTTACTCTTGATTTAAGGTTTTATGCTCTTTTATTCCACACATCCCTTGCTTGTATAATGTACTAGGTAGTAATCTTTATATCCTTGCTAGATTATATTCATTTGATTAAGCAAATAAATGCTTACCAAATTAGTAATTGCCATACATTAATTTTATAAATTTATTTTATAACATTATAATGGTATACCCTTGAATCGATTAATCGTTTGAGTGAATAAAAAGCAATGTATAAAAAGAAGGGCAATGTATAAAATCAAGGGGTCGTCGAACAGACCACAATCCATGATTAGTTATGGTTTATCCTTTTATCAAGAGTTATAATTGTTTGAAAGAATGTATAACATAATGGTATAATGCTAGGTTATAAGATTTCCCATGCCTTTGATGATTTTTGAGTCATAGTTTCAGAGTAATAATCCCTTATTTACCATGCAACATATATGACATGTTGACCTCGGGGCTAAGGAATAAGGTGGAACCTTCATAACAACAAAATGATTGGAAATAGAACTCTCGGGTGATTGCACCCACGGCATGCAAATAATTTGCATGTGGACGTGGCAAAACCATAGCCATGTGTTGTATAATTAAAAAACCATTTGTAACCCTAGCAGTGTCATTCCTTCCGTCGTTTTCACCTCCGGCTGCTCTGCTATTGCACTGCGACCTCCATGCCAATTTCTATAACTAACTTGAGTGACACTCGCCTTACTTGCTTTTGGTCTTTCGCCCTTTGAAATCCTGCTTTGGAAACTGAGAGAGAAAAGCTGTAATGGGATTCCTTTGCTGCTTAGACTAGATTGGTTGCATTTCTCCATGGTTTTTAACTTCCACCGCTTGCTTCGTTTTGCATCCGTTAGTCTGCAAGTCCTTTCTCTCTTGGGCTCAGTAGTGACAATCGAGGTCTTGTTTTTCCAAAGTAACTGGTGCGTAGGGTTTGCAGCATATAGTATTTTGTTTTAAGAGCGGTTGCAGCCCTAGCGTTACACTTGCTTGTCCATATGCTTCAACCCTCGACCTCTGTTAGTAAATACCATGATAGTAACCTCTAACTTCTCTGTGGCAGATGAAGGTCTATCTCCTTCTCGCGTTGGTAGCTGCGTTGTTGGTTGTAGGTGGTTATGTTTCCATTAAAATTTAAGGTAAGAAGCAATTACATTAACTTCGTTATTTGTTTTAATGTGTTTTAGCTTATACATAGTAAATTCTTAACAATTTTATTGTTTATTGTCACACAGGTGTCGACCTGTCCTCCAACGTGGTTGGTGCAGGGATGGAACAAGCGTTACGCACAAGTAAGCCTTGGACTCTCCGTGGCAGTTCTACCTTGTCCGTTCCCTTATGGGACATTTACGGGTTGGTCGCCGTGGCCTGTAAAACCCTTGCGTTTTTTGGTTTACCTGGTTACTTGGTTTGTTGTTTTAATGGATGCTGAAACCCTTGCTTTATGCGGGGTTCTTCGGCTTAGGCCGTGACTGTAAATTTTGAACTTGTTCTGATTACTGTGTATATATAAATGAAATAAAGGTTGTTAAGCCATACTATGTGTATTATGTTTGAAGCTGTGAGTGCATTGAACTGAGTTAGACTCTTTCAGTTTATTATCTTTGTTGTATATTTTGATTCTAGTAGGGTTTTACCCTAACTTGAAGATACATAAAAATTATTTACAGTTTCTTTTTAAATAAATATCTTTTATTTACAATGCACTTTAGTAATTTGTTGGGTTATTGTTTATGTTGAAAACTGATGGGTTAGGCTCGGTGAATCGAGCATAGTATTACTCTGTTGGTTTATTTCTTGCGCGTTATTGCAAATGAGATTTACCGTGTAATATTATTTAATTATTACCTGCTAGGGTTTCTGTACATTGTTTTTCTTTTATATTAGTTTACTTTATTATAATAAAATCTGTAAATGTTGTTATCTAATTTTTAACCTTCGGAATATAAGAACTTCGTGTTTTTCATGGTGTACTTAAGTAACTGTTAGTTACATCTTTTTGAGTACATAATTTATATTTTAATTAATGTTTACTATTATAGAATAAGAACATTACTTCATTTACATATTAATAATGTTCCTATAATTATACACATTATCTATGTAATTAGTTTATTTATAGATATAAAATAAGAAAGTGTTTTGTCATTTTAATCTTATACCATCTGTACTAAATATTTTATATAAGGTCCCTTCAGTATTCAGTATTATTCTATTTAGGTTATACTACTAATATTTATAATATAAAAGAAAGAATAATACTATCTATGTTCTGACCTGTAAACTATATGATAGTATTTGTTTAAGTTTCTAAAAGATAGGTTGGTAGCTATATTTAAGTTCAGTTAGATAAAATAAAGAAGTTATTTATATTACGATGTTATTTATTGGTAGCTGTATCAGACCAAGTTACTGCAGTTTATCTCTCAAAACACCTTCCTTATAGTTTCCCCTTTTTCCCAATGAATTCCTTGAAGTACATTCCTCCTGAATGATTCTTCTCCTGGAAAATATCTGAGCAGCCTCAGCTCTCTACATTGGGTACTTTTAAAAGATTGTCTAGGTATTTTTGGGTTAGTTGTCATTAATTGAGCCACCTGCTCTGATCCCACTTTCTTGGGGGATCATGACCCCAAATGTAGGGAAGTTGCCACCTGCAACATAGGAAGTGTTTAAGGATGTTGCCACTTGTCTTTTTCCCTCCACCAGTTTGACCAGTAACACTCTTATTAACATCTCTCCCAAGCTGTTGCCTCCACTTTTTATTTATTAAAAATAAAATATTCAGAATTACATTCCACATATTTTGACTCTGCTGAGTCATCAGTTCCTACTTAGCATTAAATTTAACATAATGTCTTAGGAATCAAATTAAAACAAATAACATATTTTTAAAAAATTGGGGTATGTGACACATAAGGATTAGGTTCCTAATAACCCCCCATTAATATAAAGGGATGTATATGAATCCAAGAATAGAGAGATTAATAAAGGATTTACAATTTAACTATGCCAATCAAGTTATTAGAAGTTGACTTCTCCTACTAAGTACAAATGCTCTCTAAAGAGGTATTTTTGGCTGACCACCAAACAAAGGGGGATAGAAAAATTTGAAGTCTTCTACTACGTGGGTGGTTTAAATTTAACCACAAGATCTTGATCTCAATAGTGATAAAAACATGAACAATGAAGGTGGTGTAGGGATGACCACACACTATGGTGTTTATGTATTTGTAACTTCAGAATGTATTCTTCTATGTATCTTATATATTGTAACCCGATGTTTATTCTGGGATGTTTATATTATGTATTTGAGTCATATTTTCATGCCCCGATGTTCCGATTGGGAGGATTAATAATGTAAACAAGTCATGTCAAGTCATTGTTTAAGTCCCCACAGTTTCGGGGCACTCGAGTTATTATACACTCATTAAGGTGTAGGCTCGAGTAAGTAATTGTTAAGTTGGGCCGACATGATTGAGTGCACTTCAAGTGAATGGAAGAATATAAATAGAGAATGAGAGTCTCTCTATTTATCACTTGTACTTCACTCACTCACTCAAGTATGCACATTAGTGAAGAAGGAAATACTGGGACTAGACAGAAGAAGAAGACTACTACTGTCGGGAGTGCATCTTACTGTTTTTGGGTCTTACATCTTGTGGTGGTTCTATCTTGAGGAAGTTGTAGGGTTTTCTCCATTTATGGTTTCCCCGATCAAAACTCTTTGTGTCTCTTGTATCTTGTGATGTGCTTATGTTTTATTGCTGTGCTTGTTATTCTCTTAGTGAAAATATCCTAAGATCATAATGCTTGCTTATATGATGAAAAACTAACATGGTATCAGAGCTAACCTGAGAAGAAGACACTGTGCAGCTACGGGAACTAGGGATTCCTATTTTGTGGAACTTCCTCCACAGATTTTCAGCAAAAGTAAGGTGGAACAACTCTCCTCCTTAGGGCGCATCTTTCTGTCGAAGCGGAATTTGATTCTGAGAATTTTCAGTTTTTGATGCAGAAATTAGGGCTTTCTATAGAAGAGGAATTTTTGAGTGATACTAGAATAGGATTTTTCTCCTCATCAAAACCGAAGTTTAGAGACCTGGATCAAGAAATTTGGTTGTGTAAAACTCTGGGAAAGTCAAACCCTAGTTTGACCCCAAGCTGGAAAAACCCTAAATACTAAAACTGATACGTTTTGGTACAGTCACTATATTCCTAGTCTGGTGAAGTCTCAGAAGATATAAATTTCAAGGGTTGAATATAAAATATTTATTAACACGGTGTCCAAACTTTAGCCTCAGATTCGCTATATACTGGGAGATATGATCCCTCCAAGTTAGGGTTCCAGCCTCTTCCAGAATTCATCCTTAAATAGGACACCTGAGGAGAATTGTAATATCTTGGGCTACAGAGGTCCAAATGGAATTTCTGAAGATTTTCCATAAAGGGCACGGACTTTAATTTCAGTGGTCCGAATATCAGACTCAAAAGATGAACTAGTGACACGTGGAATGCCGTACAACTTTCATTAGAGGAAATTTGGGGTCTAAAATGGGCCTTATAAGAAAACGTGCCAAAATAAGTTTTTGTGAGTTGGAATTCAAGAACCAATAGAATTTCAATAAAATAAGTCAACCATAATGGTTGAATTGACATATTTGTCATTAAAAAAAACTACTTTTTTTGTTCATATTTTTGACATATATCATTGTGTTTTTACTCAAATTTCGATCGGGAGAGCTCTTTGGATGTGGAATTTGATTCCGCATCCAACTAGTACCCACACTGCATACTTTTGATGGACCTCGCTACCCCAAAAACAAGAAATACCTGAAAAACGTGATGATGACATCATAATCATGTTTTTTCAGGTATTTCTTGTTTTTGGGGTAGCAATGTCCGTCAAAAGTATGCAGTGTGGGTACGCGTTGGATGCGGAATCAAATTCCACATCCAACGAGCTCTCCCGATCCGAATTTGAGTAAAAACACAGGGATATATGTCGAAAATATGAACACAAAAAGTAGTTTTTTTCTTTCTTCCTCCAAAATTAATCAATATTATTTTATTATTTTAACTATTATTTTATTATTTCAACTATTATTTTATTATTTTCCTTAGGAGGCCCATTTTAGACCCCAAAATTCCTCTAATGGTTGTTTTGAAAAGTCCTGTAACAGGTCACCTTGGGAAAAGGCTCATAAGTCCAAAATGGTGAAACCAATTATGATGAAACATGAGGTGTTGGATCAGGGACATGCGAGGTTACCTCAGTACAAAATTTTAGACACAGAGGAGCAGTAAGTTCGGAGATATCATAGAAACAGTAACAGTCATTTCTGCAGAAGAAATTGGAAATCTAGGGCTTCCTGTTCTGGGAGCTTCCCTCCTTTGTTTTCAGAAAAGGAGTACATTGGACAGCTCCATTTGAAGAGATATATCTATCTATCCAATCAGATCTAAAAGATTCCAAGTTTTGAAAATTAGGGTTTCTGTGACAAACCCTAGATCAGCCAGCTCTGGAACCAAGACAGACACCTCAAATTGGTAAGATCTAATCCTTTGCTATTTTCATTTGAGGTTCTCATTTCAAAGTGATCTATCACATCAGCTTGATGATAAGCTTGGTGAAGTTGACAACTTCCAAGCATAGAAGTATTTGATCTCTCTGAAGAAAATGGATTGGACACCTACATGAGTATAGAGGTTCCAGTTTCAGAGGGAGACAAGGTTAGAAGCCTTTCACAAGAAGAACTTGGTCAAGGCCAAAGAAGACATCATGCTCATGCTGCAGAGGACAATGAACCATCCAGAAAGACATCCAGATATGAAAGTGGAGATTCTTTAAGCGAGGATGAATATGTTCTGATATCAGCTCTCACAGGTAACATTACTCATGGAAGTGATGATTGGATTATAGACAGTGGGGCTTCCAAACATATGACGAGATTCAAGGAATCCTTTGTAATATTGTCAGAACATGAATCACCTCACAAGATGAAACTAGGAGATGACTACCAATATCCAATAAAAGGTAGTAGGGAATCTTCATACAAGCTAGACTCTGGTAAGTCTCTAACAATGAAAGAAGTATTGTTTGTTCCAGGACTCAAGAAGAAGCTTCTCTCCATTTCAACATTAATGAAAAAGGAATGTGGGTTGCATTCATAGATGGTCAAGTCATCATGTGGCCAAAAGGAAAGACTATCGATGATGCGGTAGTGATTGGAGAACAAGAAGGAGGCTTGTACAAATTGAAGGGCCATCGAGAACAAGCCTTGATCCATGACATAGTAGAGCCAAATGATCTTTGGCATAGAAGGCTTGCACATGTGCATTACAGAGCACTACCTATTGCAAGCAAAGTTGTTGAAGGTCTTCCAGAATTTCAAGCTATTTGAAGGGAAGAACAAAAATCAGAATATGACCTAAATAAACCAGTTGAAGAATGTGAAGATCTAGAATGCAGAGACCATGCAGTCATAAGAGTCTCTCAAATCAAGAACAACTTGAAGCAGAAGTGAAGAATGCAGAAGACTTGGTGATGGCCACCTTGAATGGCCTCCCAGGATCGTAGAATTCATTCATTCAAGGAATGTGTTCCAGAAGGAAGTGATTACTTTCAGAAAACTCTGGGAAGAAGAAGAAGCTCGACTCATAAGAAGAGAAGAGAGGATGGGAAAAATTGAAGATCAAGCTCTCACCATCCAAAGAAGATCCCTCAAGCAATGAGGAATATGAAGAACTCAACTCTTGAAGAACTTCTTATCCACCTTAGAATTTGGATAAGAAACGATGCTATCATGAATGAAGAAGACAATCAAGGTGAAGGCTCAAGAAGCAGTCTACCCACGAAACAAATAAAGATAAGTATTCAATTCTCATTTCTTGATATTGTTTTGTTATGCGTTTGTTTATATTCAGTTATTGTATTATGCATGATAGGATGTTTGCATTAATGACAGTATACTACTAATATGCATGTGATGGGTAAGTAGCTCATGGTGCTATACAAATTCTCCATTGCTACTTATCTAGAATGAAACCTCTTTGCTGACATATTGGATTAGTGCACAATCTCAATGTTGTCCTGGTAGAGATGGAAGGCATCTAGAAAGTTTCAGTGAGATATGGATGAATGTTGTATTGGCTAAAGTAGTTGCATGATCATATATTTATGCATAAATATTTGCCAGTATGAATATTCCTTATGAAATGTTCTAACCATACAAATGCATTTGACTTGTAGGAAAGATCGCATACATAATCGCCTGTAAGTAAAGAAGGATGAAACTTGTTCCGAAGAACAAGTGACAAAAGTTCAAGATGAAGAATAATATGATGAATGCAGCGACATCATTGATGCAGAATCTTCCAACTATGAAGAAGTAACCAAGAAGACCAGCTGAAGAATAAGGATGTCTAGGATGCAGTATCGAGACTTGAAGAGAAGTTCATAGTTCCATCATGCAGTAGATGAAAACATCGTGGGATACAAAGAAAGATTCGTAGCCCGAGGCTTCTCAAGAAAAGAAGTCCTAGACTACGAAGAGACATTTGCAACCAGTAAGAATTGAAACACATACATGATGAGCTTGATGAATATCTTAACCGTTGCTACGAGGTTGAAGATGCAAGTCTATACACTAGATGGTCACATAGAATATTAGTAGCATAGGAAGCTACTTGTCACTCCGGTACATAATGTTTTCAGTGCATAGAGCATAGAAGAAAGAGGGAGTATGATTCTTCGCTTCAGAGGGAGTGACTAGAGAATATCTAAGGTTCGACATGGTACAACAGGATGGGCAGATTACTGATAACTCTAGGCTTTACTGAGAGTAAAATGGATTCCAACCTTTGCTTCAAGGTTGAAGGTGGAAGACCAGTGATGCTCCTGTTATGTGTCGATGCACTATTTTCTAGGCATGGAGGTGTGGACAAGGGAAGTATGCAATAGAGATACTGAATAGGTTCAGGATGATGGACTGCATGACCACACCTGTGGCATCGAACTTGAAGCTGTTAAGTGATGCTCCATCAGAGATGGTTGATGCTATGATGTATCGATGATTGGGTCCTTGATGTACTCGAGACCAGATATTTGCTTTGTTGTAAAGACATTTGAGACATGTTCACCTAATGGTTGCAAAGCATGCAGGGGTACAATTGATTATGGGTTCAAGTACGATGCGAATAAGAAGATTAACCTGGAGGGTTATGTTGATTCAGATTGGGTAGGCAGTGCCATCGATAGGAAGAGCACTTCAGGGTGTTGCTTTAGTATGGGATCAGGTATGATCTCTTAGTTTGGCAGGAAGCAATCCTGTGTGGCACTGAGTACAGTTGAAGTAGAGTATGTCGCAGCTTGTTCAGCTAGTTGTGAGGTAGTATGGTTGTGGAAGCTACTGTCTGATATATTTGATCTCTAGTTGGATGCTACTTGTATACATTGTGACAACCAGAGTGGCATAAAGTTGTCAGAGAATCCAGTGTTCCATGACTTGTCGAAGCATATCGAGATCAAGTATCACTATATCAGGGATATGGTGCAGAGAGGAGCAGTGAAGCTCCAATATGTTGTGACGGAGGAACAGATAGCTGATGTATTGACGAAGCCATTGGCTAGGATGAAGTTTGAGTACTTCAGAGAGAGACTTGGTGTTCTCCAGATCGAGGTTCCCTCCAAGGGAAAGTGATGTGTCCCAAAGCCATTCTGACGAGTAGGTCAGATGTAAGGGCTGAGCCATTCTGTCATGGTGAGAGGATTTGGTTCCTTCCATGTCAGATATGAGTGCTGACTACCATTCTGGGAATGGAGGCACCTGGTCAGTTACCAGGAACACTCAGTCAGGGACTGAGAGAGCCATTCTGACGAGTAGGTCAGATGTAAGGGCTGAACCATTTTGTTCATGGCTAAAGGATTTAGTTCCTTCCATGTCAGATGTGAGTGTTGGCCATTCTGTCGAGTAGGACAGATGTACGGGAAACTGCCACTCTCTGGGAGAGTGGAGGCACCTAGTCCATTACCAGGTAGCTCAGTCAGGGATTGGGGGCCATTCTGACGAGGGTGTAGGATTTAGTTCCTACCAGGTCATATGTGAGTGCACAAAATCTTTCTTTAGTGTGGCGGATGTGGTTCCGGCCTGGGTGAAAAGAACAGAGTTATTTCATCATTATGGCGGATGTGGTTACAGCCTGGTTGAAAGTCTTCCATCATTGTGGTAGATGTGGTTCTAGCCTGGGTGAAAAGAACATGGTTCTTTCATCATTGTGGCGGATGTGGTTCCAGCCTGGATGGATGTGATGCCCTTCTGACGAGTAGGTCAGATGTAAGTGCAGAGCCATTTCACAGATGTTAGTGATGTGATGTCCTATCATGCTGGTGAATGTGAGTGCTGGGCCTTTCTGATGTGATTGTATTTTACTACATGATCAGATGTGAGTGCTGGGTGTGCCTTTCTGATGAGCAGGTCAGATGTAAGTGCTGGGCGAAGACCTACCTGGTGGCTAGGCCTACAACCAGCATGAAAAAGGGTTGGCTCTGTAGAACTTCCCATGACAAGATTAGTACACACATGATGATGACCAGAGATGATCCAGATCGAGCTATGATCCAGATCCAATTATGATGACTTCGAGAGATCCAGATCAAGTGATGATCCAGATCCAGTAGTGATGATCCAGATCGAGAGATGATCCAGATCCAGATCCATATCGAGTGATGATCCAGATCGAGTGATGATCTAGATCCAGTGATGATATTCTATGATGATCTAGATCGAGAGATGATCCAGATCCGAAGATGAAGATGACTTGAAGATGAATATGACTTGAAGACAAAGATGACTTGAAGAAGAAGATGATCCAGTGATACAGAGAAGAAGACCAGTGCTGAAAATCGTGTCGAAATAATACCTTCCTAGTTAAGAGGGAGTGTTGATGTATTTGTAACTTTGGAATGCATTCTTCTATGTATCTCATATATTGTAACCCGATGTTTATTCCGGGATGTTTATATTATGTATTTGAGTCATATTGTCATGCCCCGATGTTCCGATTGGGAGGATTAATAATGTAAACAAGTCATGTCAAGTCATTGTTTAAGTCCCCACAGTTTCAGGGCACTCGAGTTATTATACACTCATTAAGGTGTATGCTCGAGTAAGTAATTGTTAAGTTGGGCTGACATGATTGAGTGCACTTCAAGTGAATGGAAGAATATAAATAGAGAGTGAGAGTCTCTCTATTTATCACTTGTACTTCACTCACTCACTCAAGTATGCCGCATTAGTGAGGAAGGAAATACTGGGACTAGACAGAAGAAGAAGACTACTGATGTCGGGAGTGCATCTTACTGTTTTTGGGTCTTACATCTTATGGTGGTTCTATCTTGAGGAAGTTACGGGGTTTTCTCCATTTATGGTTTCCTCGATCAAAACTCTTTGTGTCTCTTGTCTCTTGTGATGTGCTTATGTTTTATTGTTGTGCTTGTTATTCTCTCAGTGAAAATATCCTAAGATCATAATGCTTGCTTATATGATGAAAAACTAACATATGGAACTTGGCATGAAGGCTCAGATGTTCGAGATGGAACATTCCAAAATGTTAGTAGATATTAATTTTCTTATACTAAATGAGTGGTTTTAAGTTGATCACAAACTCTAGAACTTAGAGACAACTCTCTCTCAAAGGTTCTCTAGAACATTCTGAAATTTTAGGAGAATCTGGTACAATATTGTACTAAATGGATAGTCATGGATCTGACTCTAGCTCTAGCTACAACTCTAAGTGAGGTGAGATCAAGGCTCTGGATTTGATTCATGCTGACTTGTGCCCCCTTGCTTGTTCTCGCTCGCTTGTTTCTAACTATTCATCATCCCCCCTATCAGAAACAATGTGAGGAGAGGAAGATGTCTCAACTGCAAGATGTATCAACACTTATGAATGAACTCTTCGATGTGACATATAAATATTCTTAGTTGTTGATGACCATTTCCAAGAATAAATCCACCCATAATGAATGTGCTCTCTTGTAGGTTTCTTCAAACTAAAGCATCTATTTGAAGAGTGGATATGTTTTCCACAATGATTACAAGGGTTAAGATCAAAACAGTGATATTTCATGTGGTCAACTTGAACACTAGGTTGTCATGTCAAAATCGAAACTAATGTGGATGAATATGAACTCTCATTGAGGAATCCAACACTTTGAAGCTGGATAGGCTTGGAGAAGTCAAGAACGTGAATTGTCACTTCCTTGTCATATCCAAGACCGGTTATGTGCTTGTTATGGATGATCTCTTCCCAAGGTCAAATGATGGGTTTGGGAGGAACAAGAAAAACCTATGTATGTATGTTATCATCTTAATTTTCTTTCACTTTTGATGGTTTTCCATTGATATGCTTATGTTATTTTCAAGTGGCATCATTATGTTTAGGTTGTTGAACTAGATCATAAAGAGGATTGTTTTGAACATGAAAAATTTCATATTGTATTTCTTCTTGTTGAAGCCGCAACTCAAGTTGTAGGAAATCAAGAGTGTCTTCTCAATATTTTACAAAATATCAAATGTGAGTGATAATTCTCTTGTTGATCATGGAATTGTTGTCGACAAAGGAAAATAGCAGAGTGTTTAGTAACTCTACAAGTCCATTTAATCTCACCATGTGAATAAGGACTCACTCAAATGGAGAAGGGATTCCTACAACTCCACCATTTGACAACAAGACTCAATAAAATCAAAACTTCAAATCAAAAGACAAAGGGTGTCAGTCTTAGCTGAAAATGCACCCAAATGTAATTTATCTCACATAAGAAAATTTCATGTACAAATGAAATTACACAAAAGGATTGTTTTCACGTCACAATTGATGATGCTCGGTCTCCAAGATTTGTGTCTAGTCGAAGTACAACTCGATATATCTCAACCATATGTCACTGGAGAGCGTCACACAAAAGTATCCATCAAATTAGATTATATAAGTTGCGACAGATATTGCAATCTTTGATGCTTAATAGCCAAGAAATAGAAGAATGGAACTAGAACAAGGGAACTCTCGATCTCTAGGCAATAGTGTCCAACCAGCTTGAATACACTAGCTTACTATAGGCTCAAAGAAGTCACGATATTCAAGAAAAGATGGTGGATTGTTAATTTAAAATTGATTTAATATTCATTGCCCTTATTGTCATTCTTTCTTGTTATTGTGTGGCAGATCATTTGTAACATATCACTCAAATATGTTACAAACTTCTTACTCAAATTCCTTACAAACTGTTATTTAATTGCATTAACAATATAGGAATATGCACTATGTATTAATAAAAAAATGACCACTCGGACACAGTTCAATTGGAGTGTTTCCAAAATTAAATGGATAAATGCTTACATAATTGAATGTAGGAGTACAAGACCACATCAAATGGTGCTCTAGGAAGTAGGAAATTCTTAAAATCAAAGGAATTTGAATTTGCAACAGATTTTTAGTCAAACAGAAAAACAATTATATGAAAATACATGCTCTAATATTGTACAATCCCAATACTTTTAAAATTATTGATGAGTTTGACTTGCTGCATAGGATAACAAGGTTGCACAAATATAAGTTGTGGGTGTATTCAAAGCACTAGTTCTGAAATGGGTCTCCAGGTCCAAGATTCTATGCAATATCACCCTATAATATCTATGTTGAAAGAGAGAGGAAGCACCAACATTCACTTCAACATTACATCTATCACCAGAATGGCACACCGTAGTTTTGACCCTATTGCATTAAATGTACATGATGTATATATTGTAATGAATCATGGTGTGGAGCTAAAGGCAAAATCCCCAGCATCGATTTAGTTTTCTTATGTTTCGGTGAATGGAATCGTTGCGGATGGTCTATCGTGGTATACGGCACATATTAGTTTCGACATCATGTAAATATGCACTTTAATTAAAATGAACCCAACCAGCTATGCCAATGAAACCATGATGAAAAGGGCATGATTTTCCTAAGGATAAGGCGGGGAATTGTTAAAGTTTGAACCTATGGGGAAAAGCCATGTGTCAGCTGTCAAACCCTTTTGACTTGCCCATCTTTCCTTGTCTTATCCAACTACCATTTTAATGCTTCGTAGAGTAGTTGACGAAGTTATGGCTGAGGAGTGGAGTGTGGGAGGACTGTCAGTCCTTGCCCACATGCACACTCCACCAGCAGGTCGAACCTCATGTTGGCAAGGAAAACCACCACTGCCGTCACTCCATGTGGACTCTCCACTCTCTCCACGATGGAGCTATGAACACTCTTGCACTTCACAGTCGTCGTTCTCCATTGTCGCTCATCCTCATGCAGAGATAGGAATTGTTCATCCTCACATAGGGGCGGTAGCTCTGTTAATTCTCACGCAAGGAGAAATGTCTTGTGTCTCACGCAGAGGATTATTCCCTGTTTTGGTTTCACATAGCCAAGAGTGGGATTCATTTCCACTGTCATTCACATTTTCCATCCATATATTGGGTTCTGGTGTAAATTTCTCCCACGCACAGGTTTTTCCTAGTTTTGACTCACGCAGCGAGCTGGGAGTCGTGTTCATTCATCCATGATTTCCCTGTGAAGGACCATTCATGTTTTTCAGTTGTGTGTATGTTTTCCTTATGGGATTGAGGCTTGTGTATATGTATCCACTGCCAAGCTAAAAACTGAGCTTTCCTCTTCCATCTTTGGACCGTGTAATTTTCCTCGGTGGCTTCGTTGTCCAGGACAGATTGTTGTTTTCCCCACGTTGTGAACTGTGTTTGCTGATACGTTTTGGGACTAATGTAGGTTTTTTTGGAGTCGTTTTAGCCACGATAGGGCCAATAATGACTCATTAGTTATTTTCCTTTCCCAAGCTGTGAATCGCTTATGTGACTGTGTGTATGCAGTGGTTGGTCTTCGGACTGTGTTGGGAGTAGGGATGGGTGCTTGGTTTTCTTGATAAACCTGGTGTGTTGGAAACCACACAGACAGAGATAGAGGGTTGGATTTCTTCTCCACAACCCTTGAATAGAACTAGAAGGGAATTCATGGCCTGAGGGCTGTGTAGTAGAGAAGGGACTGATTCCTTGTGTTGGGTGTGTGTGGGTGTCTTAGAAGTCAGGCTAGTTCTGGTGTAGGTGTTCCTAGCTCTGTAATGGGCTCACCAGCTTAGCATTTAGCCTTTCCCAGCTCCTTGATGGCCTGATAAACCCAACTGTGTTGGCTTGACTATGTTTTGTGTATATTTGGCTATGTGTAAGCCTGCTTGTTCCTTATTCCTTGGGGAATCATGCCTAGCTCGGGGGTGGCGGCAATGCTGAGAGATGTAGGGGCATGCTAGCCTATGGTTGGGTGGAGCGTTGTAGCGACATAGCTGGTTGCGGGACGAATTCTTTATGAGATAAGTAATCTTTTCTATTTTACTTCTGCAATTTCAATTGCTGTTAATGAATATGATGAATATGTTGAATGCTTGTATGAATGTATGTTTGCTTCCGTTGTATGATAAATAATAATGTATGCATGTTCTAGTTCAAGCATTTTTTTCCAGCATTTTATGTACATACATGTTCATGGGGTGGTTGCCTAGATGTTTAATGCCATGGTAGCGTCCTCTTCGTTGGTCGGAGGGTCGGGAACGTTACACACCCTACCACTTGGAAAACCCAACAAACACTGAAATTCTCCAACAAAAAGTCTAGCTATCACAACAGAGCTCTTCAATGATATCTCACTTTTGTAAATCAGTGAGGTAGGATACGATGGTTATACTGTGCTAGTTTGGAAGTTCCACTTTCTGGTATTAAAACAAAATGTAGCTCCATGTAAAGCAAATTCAAGCTAATCTGACAGCCATAAATCAAAAGGAAAGTGAGTAACAACTAAGTCAAATATTTCTAGTTCCACTTGTCTCTTTTCTTTGTAATCATGTATAGATCTCTCATCTTCAACTTCAAAAGTGGGTAATCTATGGGGAAAAAATAAATTTTCCCTCTTATATTCTGTCAACTGAGTAACTTTCCACAATTTTCTTCTCCAATGTTTCAAAGCATCATGTGGAATAAGCAACTTGTTCCTTGTTTTTTAAGAATCTAAAAAATGGATTTAAGTGATCACTAAGGAGTCATGCCCAAAAAATACATATTAAAAAATAAAACTCCCTTTGAAAATCGTATCAGTGATTTATCAACAATAGCTAATGAGAAATAAAAGTAAAACTCAAATAACAAATTTAGGAAATCATTGAAGGAGGTTGGATATTAAATTCACTAAGGAGGAGAAATGTATCAATTTGTTGTGTTCTTTTCCAAAATCCTAGGATAGACTAGTCATGGCTATTAGAAGTAATATACCACATTGAATATTGGTGATGTGGTCACATATGTGTTGTCATAAGAGATAAGATGAAAGAACATGGAATTTTTTACCCATAATTCCTTGATGATAACAGGTTGATTGGTATAAAGAGGAAAATTTAAATCCTTCAGTGGAAGATCAAAGTTGAGAAGTATATCTAATACTAGATCTAAATATCATGGTTCGACAATTAGAAGATGTTGGGAACACATGAGTAAGGTTTGGAAGTATAATAGAGACTCTAAGTAGAGGAAATCTTAGAGAATAAAAGGTTCTGAATAAGGTTGTTCGGTTGATGGTAAGTATTCATTAGAAGAGAAAGGCAATGTGTATTTGTACTCCACAAGTACAGGGTCAAACCATGACTCTTGGTTGATCGAATTTGGTTCGTCATATCATATGAAACCTTGCACATAATGGTTCTATGAATATGAGAAGTTTGATGGTGGTGATTTTCTTCTAGGAGATGACTCATTGTCCAAGATAGTCAGATGAGGTAAATTTTGAATAAGAATTAAAGATGGAAGAATAGGAACACTTCCATGAGTGTTGCATATCCCAAGTTTGGATTGAAACCAATCTTAGTTAGTAAGATAGGGAATGCTGATATTTAGTATGTATTTGAGAAAGATACATGGAAGATGGTGTGAAGAGAAATGATTATGATGAGAGGAGTTTGGATTGGAACTCTATATAAGTTATTGGGGAGAATAGGAACCTATGGATGTCCTAATGTAGTATGTCTTGAATATGACAGCATGTATTATTGTCAAGTTGACTCAACCACATCGGAGCATCAGTGGATGGGACATATTGGTGATAAATATCGCCGCACTCTACACAATAAAGGTATGGACAAAGGTCTCCCTAACTATTTTGAAGAAGTCGAATTATGCGAACATTGTATTTACGGAAAATAGAGTTATGTAATTTTCTCATATAGTGCTACTAGGGATAAGGTAATATTGCAACTAATACATAGTGACGTATTTGGAATAGTGTTGCATAGTGACATGGTTGCATTTTCTAAGGAAGAATTATGAGGTGTTTGACAAGTTCCAAGAGTTCAAGCAATTCCATTTAGATCTCCAAGCAACGAGTCCAATATTATTGATGCAGTAAAAGGAGAATGAAGATACACACTGAACAAATCAAACCACATAGGAAACAGATGAGTATAGCTCAGATAATTACAATATCATTGTCATTAATTAAATTCGGTGTTGCAATAGTTTACATAAGGAATTATTTGAATCCATTAGAGAGGAATTCAAATCTACCAAATGGACGTGATTGTACCTAACTGACTAGCTAGTTCAGGATGTCTCAATCAATATCAAAGTCCAAATGGTTAATTTGTATGTTTAAACAACTCACAAAATTAGTAATAAATAGTTAACTCAGTATAACAGAAGTGGTAGGTGAGAAAGGGTGCCTAATCCACATGCATCCATGCATAACTAGCGCTAACTAAACTAATTGTGATCTAACTAAATGTAACTAGAAATTAACTAAGCTTAAATAGTTCCAACTCCAACTGACTGAAGGAGGTTGGTGTCAAGACTCCTAATGGCTCCTAAAATGTATGGATTGGTATAATACACACCACAATTGATGCATCCAAGTGAATTCAGTGTTAGTTAGCTTATATAAGTGTTCCCCACTCTCGAGTAACTGGTATATGTAGCCCCATTAGGCCACGTGGACCCAATGGTATTGGTGGACTTAATTAATTAATTAAAAATCCTAAATTAGGATAGATAATTGTTATATCCCAAAATGACACATCTCTTCCTATGAAAAATTACCTGTGATTCCATCACATGTCGACACTTCCATAATGACACTTCATGAAAGTCACTGAAAAAACACCTAACTTAGAGGATCCATATCTTGAGTTCTGTAACCCCGTTTGATGTCTTCTTTTCATCGTTGGAAATCTATTTGAGCCAACTAAAACTTTCTAGAAGACACCAAAGTTTGAAAAATTCCTAGAAGTACCCTAAAAATGAGATTTTTGTATGTACATGAGAGTTTCTTTAAGGAAACCCACGTGTTGCATGCGACTTGTTCTACATAATACCCGTGTGTTCATTGAAAATGATACTATTTACATTTCAATCCACGTATCAAACGTGATTATTGTTACTACAACCCACATGTGTCTCTTGAATACATGACTATTGTCTCAGAAACCCGTGTGTTTTTCCTGTATACGTAAAAAAAAGATGTTTCTCGAAATTCAGGTAGTTTGGGTGGTTATGCAACTAAATCCTCAATTGTAACTACTTTTCCTTTGACCCTATCTCTTCAGAAACATATAAACAGAGGTAGGGAGGTCCATGACAAGAGACTTGAATCTTTGCATTGTTATGGTGGAGGAATTAGGACTCTCATTCCCCCCACCTTTTCCCTAGAATCTTTCTCCTTGTGTTGTAGAGCTTGGAGGCTAAGTTCCTTGCAAAGGAGAATCAGCAGAACCAAATCAAGGTTTCGTGAGGTGCCCAACTTGAAGAAAAGGTAAAATTGTGCTTCTTTTCATGATTAATAAAGATGTGATGTCCTTCTTCTTCCCAAATCATTGTTTAATGTGTGATTAAATATTTGTTTATGATCAGATGTTGATGTTAATCAGATTATTATTTCATGTTTATTTGATTATCATTTCCTTATATGTGGTCATATTGGTTTGAGGAAGGTATAAATCATTTTGTAGGTATCATGGAGCAAGAGGAGAAAGAGGAAGATTGAAGGCATGCTTAGATCAACCTTCATTTGTCTAAGTTATGAACCATTATAATATCTGAAACTTACTTATATATACTTGCATAACCATTTTCATCTCTCTTTCAACCCCAGTACGTTGATGGCCTCTTAAACCCTAGCCATAGGAAACTTTCCTCTACAACAAAACTAGTGACTCCGCTGGGGAGAGACTTGTCTATTTGGGGTTTCTCTCTTTTTTCTTCCAGTATTTTGCAAGTTTTCAAGTCCTTATTTCCACTTAGGAACACCTTCTAAGTCTGATAGTACACTTCCCTTGCCTTCCTAAGATAGTTTTTGACCTTTTTTGGGATGCTTCCCACCCATACGTGAATTGTAGATTGAATAGTCATGTGTCTATTTTGTACACATGACCTGCTATATTGTAAACCCACGTATGACATGCAACCTGACAGTAAGGAAACTCGTGTATGCCCCTAAAACAGTTTGTTTCCCTCCTTTTTTGTGGTTTTTTCTACTGTTGTGGGATGTTTGGTAGGTCTTTTGGGGTCCTCCATATTTTCATGACTCCATGGAGTTAGTTTTATCCCTCTTGGTTGTTATTTATTTATGTGGTAATTCTTTTGTAGCATTAGGATTTTCTCTTTGCTCATTCCCCCTACCCCCTTTGCTTGGTATGATTTTTGTCTTATGTTTCTGGTCAGCCTGTGTTAGTGATGTTTTTCTAAACATAGAAACTTATTGGTATTTGTTTCCTTATTATTTTGTTGGTTAACTTCACCATGCCAAAATAGTTGACTTGTCTTTTATGCAAGCCTTCCTTCCAAGTAGGGTTTATACTGACTTTAGGGAATTTTAGAGTCTTTTTGGTGGTTGTATAGCAGAGTTCCTTTTGTTTTTTTCTTGTCATCTACATGCTTTAGTTTTTAGGTAGTTTTTATTTTGCATTTATAAAAGAAAAAGAAAAAAACACATTTTTTATTTATATGCATGTAGATTAGGTTTTTTGTCTAGATTGCATGGCATATCATTGTTTTTGAAAAAAATAAAAAGAATTTATTCTTTTGTGGCCTTAAAGTTTTTGTTTTGAAAAAGAAGAGAATAGTTTTTTTTTGCATTTCCTTTATCTTCACTTAGTCATCTTGTTTCAACATTGAATCGAAACACCATTGGTTTTACCTTCGCCACCCCCTTTGACTAATTAATATCCCTTTAAAATAAACACTTAATATTTAAAATTTATTAGTAATTGTTTATTTATAGGGACGACACACACTAGTCTAGGCTAGTGTTTTAGGTTAGGAATATCTAAACTACCCAAAAATTCAAACTCAAACATAGTGGCCTATCTATTAGGAAATCCAAATTCATTGGGAAAGACAACAGAAATCTCCTCTCACACAGGAGTCAAGCACGAGGACATGCAATTATGATATGTTGGAGATACCCCTCCACTTCTCAGTAAAGCATATACCAGAGTTGGTGCAGTTTGGGGACTCATCTAGTACCTCCTCTCGACCTCGTGTGGTGCCTGGTACTATTTGGGTTTCGAGCTTTGATACCCTTCCCATGTGCATCGGCTGGACTCATGACTATTTCTTCAAACTTTCTCCATGATTTTGGTAGCCTTAGTATATTTTCTTCTAGGATTTTACATAGTTGGCATTGGAAGGTTGTTTCCAGTGCACCTAGGGTAGACTTGGAAGGTAACCTCGGTAGACAATATGGGAGGGAGATTGGGTGATTCTAGCGCTTTCACCTAGAGGGATTTTCATGAGACGCCAAGAAACTACTCTCCTTCCTTCACTGGTTAGTTCTAGGCCCTCATTATCCCATACTTTCCTTTGGAAGGAATCTTTGTTTTCCTGGCTTGATACTTAGCCATTTTTCTAGTGGTGTGTTCTTTGCACTATTGGTTTCATGTCAACCTTAGAATTTGTCTCCTTATTTGAAACTATGGATAACACCCCTTTCAACACCAACCAAGATATCCCCATGCTGGGAACTCCTTGTACTATTCCTCTCATAGGGAATGTTGGTGTTCGTTTAATGGCCACCTTGAATCTACCTCGATTCACCTTAGGGCTACCAGTGTGGTTGTTTTCCACTCCAACTGTCTTGAATTCTCTTGATGCTTGTCATGTAAGCTCCTTATGTCAAGGACATCAAAACAATGCTTTCCCTTAACGTGTATATGCTTCTCCTCCTCCTTCTACCTCATACAGTGAAAGTATTGATACCAGTAACCGACAGTCTAAAAGGAGTAAAAGAAGGAGGAATAGGAAGAACACTCGTAAGAAAGGAGACACCCATTCAACCTCTACAATTCAAGTTGAACCTCACCACCCAACCTCTGTAGTTCATGCTAGGGGCACCCATTTGTTAGAGCCTGTTTTTGTTTTTCATTTTTATTGTTTATGTTTTGAAACTTGGTTTTGTTCATTCCTCCTAGAAAATTTTGTTTCTTAGGATAGTTTGAATATTTTTTCTTTAATTTTCATGTTTATATGATTTCTTAGTTTTATTTTTCAAGTTTGATTTTATTTATCGAAATTCATAGTTAAAGGGCTTATAGAATGTTTATATGAATTAAAAAGGTCCTAAAAATATCATAAAGTTTTGATCTAGATCATTTAACCAAAGTTAAATCATTGCTAGTTGTTATATTTTTAAAAATCATTAAAGCAAACTTTCTTGTAGCGCAAGCCTAAAAAAATTACACACATGCACTACAAGAAAATTGCGCAATTCAAAAATCATCATTTTTGGTTCAATTTGTTTTGAAATTCTCACACATGAGAGGTCATTCATACTTGGTTGATGGATTTGATACATGTTTTATCTATAATGATCATTGTGACAGGTGTTAATTCTTCAAGCAAATCATCATGAGGGTGAGTTGCGATGGTTTGTTGCCGAGTGATAGAATATTGATGATTAAACAGGATGAGACAAATTCGCCTTAAATTTTGTATCCCCTGAAGTGCACGTAGATCAGATGAGTTCGTGGTGAAGTGTTAGCAATGTGTAATTAAATATTGAAATAGGTCGAAAAATTAGGGCTTTGAAGGGAAATCATTTGGATTTATTGTAGTGGTCAGAGAATATTGAGGAATGAAGTTGGACACCTGATAGTCAAGAAAGCACAATTATAGCACCTAGATTCATCACTTTGACAAGTAGGCTGCGAATTGATATCAAAGTCCATGTATTTAGGTTTTTACTAAGCAAAGGATTAATGATGGAATTGAATGAAGATTATTAGTATGTAAACCTAATTCATACTTAATGTCAAATTCTTTGTCAATGGAATTAAGGCATTTATCAGTTTAAGTGATAGAGTCCAGTTTGGGGTTTTCAGTTTCCCAATATAGCATTGTCTGTTAAATTGTCAAGATTTGAATAGAATTAGAGTTTGTTTTGCTGAAGAATCAATTTGACAGTCATTAAAAATGAAAAGTGGTAAAACCAATAGAGTTGAACCTTCATACATGAGTTGGGTTCAGAATTTTCCAAATTGTGCAAAGTTGTTTTTAGAGGCAGGGTGGTTAAGTTTTTTTGAAATAATTGAGGGATATCATTCAGAAGTCTCATATAAATTTGCTCAATGTTTGGATAAAGATATGGTGACTTTTGATACTTTGAAGTTTAATTTGACAAGAGAATTGTTAGCAAAATATATAGGGATCTTAGATGAGGGTGAATACTGGTTTAAAAAAGTTCCTTTCACCTTTGAAGCACAGAAATACTTACTTCCAGATGTAGTAGTAGATTGGGGAAAGGGAGTATCTATTCAGAAATTTAAACCAGAATGGATAGATCCAATCAAAATCCTGCAGAGTTATATCACTTGTGAAGGGAGATTTGCATTTGTTTTCAAGTATCAGTTTAGGTTTTTGCAACATCTCAGCCATGAAGCCAAAATGAATCTCCCATTCTTCTTCTTGAAAATATTACAAAAGATGTCTAGCCGGGTGAGGGAGCATTAGGATCACACCAAACAATCTGTGTTTCATCATGGGATTATAAAACTAGTCATAAATACTATACGTCGAAAGCAAGAGAAAACATGGGACCATTTCCTATTTTGGTCTAGTTTTCAAACAGAGAAGGAAGAGCAGCCTCAGAAGAGACAGTTGAATAGGAGTCATAATTTGGTCAAAAAGCTTAAAAAGAAAGTCATAGTCAAGAATGAAGAACATAGTGAACCAGGAAAATCTATGAACCAAGAAGATAAAAACATTGAAATTGAACAACAAATCAATATTGAGGAAAACAAAGTTTTAGAGTCAGAAGTGAAGGAAATGGAGCATTTAGAAGATGTTTTTCCTATAGAACTAAACCAATGTATAAGGGAAGATGTGAAAGAATGGGAACAAGTTCCTATTACAGTACTCTCTGAAGATGAGAAAAGGTCAATATCTGATGAAGATAGGGTTCCTACCAAACAGGATATACATACACATTATGAAGATGAGGCAATGTCACAAGGGAGGAAAAGGAAATTTGTCCAAATAGATTCTATTAAACATCAAGGAAAAGCTTTAAAAATGTTAGGAGAAATTGGAACAGCTTGGAGGCCCAAGACTAGGTCAAAGAACAAACTCAGATTAAATATGAAGAAACTGGTAAACCCTAAGCTAGCTGAAAACAAGATTACAGTAATTGAAGACACTTCATCTCAGGAAGAGTTAAAAAACAATGAAGATAAAAACAAAGAGATTGTGAAGGGTAAAAAGCAAGTAGATTCAGAAAATAAACCAGTTTTCACTGAAACCAAGATCATAGAAATATTCAAGGAGGTTTGAAAGAATATAATTTTAGATCAGTATCACAATGATTTAAAGAGATCTTGTGTAGAGAAAGGAGAGGTTGCTGAGCAGTCAGTCCAAGGTAGTATTAAAGTCAAAAAGTATTCAGAAATCCATGTGACCTTAACAGAGCACATGGAAGAAAATGAAGAGATTTTTAAGAAGCTGAAAATTCCTTGGATACCAGAAGAAATGCATCCAGCATCAGAAGGGAAATGCATTGACTCTACAAATGAAAATTTGCAGAGGAATATCAAATAGTATAAATATCATATTGAGTATCTGCAGGAGACAAATGAAGGATTGGTGACTGCAAACAGAAAACTAAGAGAAGATCTAGAAGAGGTAGATAATCACTATCAGGAATTGATCACTGTTTCTAAGGAGGCTTTAAGAAGAAAAAGACAGACTCAAAGCCGGTTTACAGAACTAAAACAAACTATTCAAGAGCTAACACAGCATAATGAGGAGTTGACAAAAAGAGTTGAATATTTAGAAGCAGAGAACCTGAAAGCAAAAAGGAAGACTCAGGCTTTAGAAGGAATTGCTCTTTTAGCAGAGGCAGCAAAGGACTTGTAAAAGTAATTTAAGAAAAGTAGTTATTAGTTAGTTTGTAAAAGTTATTTCATTTTTGTATAATGATAGTTTCATTGAACAATTCGATAGATGACCTAAAGGTAGTTTTTTTAGTTATGGAACTGTTTTTGAAAAAACAAGATAAATGTAAGTTTAGGGAAGGACCAAGGGTTTGATTTTTGTTGCAAGGGGAGGCTATCAAGTTGTGGTTTATGAGCTAAGTGTAAAAACTCTTATGTGTTTTTGATGACTGAATTATGAAATATATGCAACTATAAGCCCTTTTTAGTCTATTGGTTGATTCCATTTCTGATTTGTCTAATCACTCAGTTGATATATTCATTTCTTGTTTAAGGTTATTATTCATGAAGTGCTTGTTAACTGCGGATGAAATTTAATGTTGTGATTATTGTATCTGATTTATGTTTTATATGTTATGCATCTCAGTCCTTAAATTGTGCATGATTTAGTGTTTTCTTTACCCTTGTGAAGTTTTTACCCCCTTGTTTACAAACTGTACAAGCAAAACCCTAAAAAACCTATCTTGTTTTATTATGTTTTATGAGATTGTGTTGGCTTGTTCTTCTGTATTCTGAGAACAATTTTTGGCATTAACACCATCCAACCTATGTAGTTCATGTTGGATATAAGCACTCAACCTCTGCAAGTCAAGTTGATCTTCACCATCCACCCTTTGTTGATCATGCTAATGGGATCCTTCCAACCTTTCCAGATCACATTGGATCTAGTCACTCAGCCTTTGTAGTTCATCCCGAGGGCACCCGTTCAACCTCTGTGTGTCAAGTTGAACCTCCCCATCCAACCTCTGCATTTCATGTTGGATCCATTCACCTACTCTCTGAAGGTCATGCTAGGGGAACACACTCAAATGTTGTAAAGCATGTTGATCCTAACCATTCATCCTCTATTGTTCATGTTGGTGGTGCCCGTCCAACCTCTGTAGGTCATGTTGGACCTAGTCTCTCAGCCTCTACAGGTCATCCTGGGGGGAGTCTCTCAGCCTCTATGGTTCATGTTTAGGAAATACATTCAACCACTGTGATTCATGTTCACACCATTGAAAAGACTAACTGTTCAGAAAACAAGCCCAAGTTTCCTTATAATATTTTTGAAGGAGACCAACTTACTTATTTATTCCCTTCCATAGCAGAGGTATGAAGAGTTTGGTTTCATGGTCATCCCATTTTTGAACATCCTAAATTTTTTCAACAAACATCCTCTCTCAGTAAGGTTGGACCCAATCACCTAGCATCTGATGGTCATGCTGGGGGGAAACTCTTAGCCTCTGTAGATCATGCTGAGAGAAAATAGTTAGACACTACTAGTCATGTTGACATCGTTGAGAAAATTAGTTGTGTGAAAGGAAAACTTAATTTTCCTTATAAGGTATGTGAGGGAGATTATCTTACTCACCAGCACCCTGCTATCGCAGAGGTGCAAAGAGTGGGGTCCGAGACTCAAGAATTTCCTTCTCTTAAACAACCTATAGTTTCTCAACAACCTGCTCAACCTTTGGTTGATATAGTGGTTGAACCTTCTCAGTATTTGGTTCACCCCACTCTTCTTTTGGATAGTGATCCTTATGTGATTGAACCAATGTTATCTTTGGCCAATCCCACTCTCCCTTTAGAGAGTGACTTTCACGAAGTAGTTGAATCGATTCCATTGTCGATCAATCCCACTCTTCCTTTGGAGATTGAAGTGTATTCTAGTCACATTTTTTTCACTATAGTTTAAAACTTATTGAACAAGGGGGCATTGAACTCGCTTCATATCAACCCCCACCAAGCTCTCAGATTACTTCCTTTGATTGGGATAGGCTAGTTAACTTGTGCCTTCCTTCTGATACACCTTTCCAAATAAAGGTCAAAGCTAGATAGTGCATAATTGCTCATTGTATTGTTGATGAAGGATCCTCAGTTAGTATCTTTCCTACTTGTGCTTGGTGAGGCATAGGATCTCCCAACCTTGTGTCGAATGCTAGTTAGTTACTAGCGTTTGATAGAAGAACTAGTATAGATTAGGTAATTCTTCCTCAAACACTTGTTACTTTGGGTGGGAAGACCATCTTAGTTGACTTCATGGTGATAAAAGACCCCTTGGACTTCAATATGCTCCTCGGACATGATTATGTCTATGCCATGCAAGCTATGGTGTCAACATTATTTCATGTGATGTACTTTAATCATTGCAAAGACATTGTCACTATCGATCAGTTGGATTTTCTTGATCTGTCTCCTGGCCCAACTAGAGACCAAGTATTTACTTTATTGATTTCTAGTGTTTCTATAGACATTATCCTGCCATGGGTGAGCTATGTGGCCTCATGTTATTTGCATTCAATTTCTACTAAGAAGCAGCCTCTATTTTCATGCTTACCTTCTCAGGACTTGGTCCTAGAAATTGAGCAGGTGATTCATCCTATACAGACTGTGGAGCCTTCTCTCCACTCTGTCAATCCATTTGAAATTTTAGACATGTGTCCTATCTCGAATGATCTCCTTCCTTCGGATGAAGTCTTCCTAGAGTCTTTGATACAATTTGACCTTCTTTTCGATGTTGGTTTAGTTGTGACTAAGTCTAATGCTGATTTTATTAGTAAGTCATATATTCCTATGGATTGGTCTTATTATGTTTCTATTTTTTAGTCTTTGGACTCTCCCTTCTAACAGCAAGTCAGTGATCCTAATGAGTTCGATTTTTCTCATAGATTTTTCAACTCCTATGATATTGAGTTTGTTCCTACAGACTCTATATCCCTTGTTGAATTTTTATTTTCTTTTGAGGTTGATCTTATTGATCATAAACCCTTAGATATTGGCACTATAGAGTCCTCTTTTGTTGATTCTTCCTTGACTACACATTTTGTACAAGATAGAAAAGTTGCATGTGTTTCTTTCAATGTGACCTGCATCTCATCTTTTCTTCAGAATGTGATTATGATGTTGTTGTTTCTTGGAGATGGTATTTTTAGCTAGATTCACAACTGTTTACTAACATTGCCTTGTTTTTCAAGTTGTAACTGCATTTGCATGTGCCTTTCTCACACTTATGAGCTTGATGTCAGCTTCCACGCTCTTATCTTGTTGTATAAGCCCTCATATATTTTCTCATGATCGCTCATCCTTGTACCATTTTTCCTTTGTAACTTCACACCCTTTACCTTGAGTAGACGTTCCCCAAGTGTCTTTATCCTACTCATGTTCCTTGCATTATGAATAGGTTTGTTCGTCATGATTGGAACTAGTTTTTCTTGCCTATGACACTCGTCTCCTTGCATTTAGAGCATTCTTTCTGTTCTCCTTTGAGCTCGTTGAAAACAGTAAGGAGGCCACGAGTTGAATTTTCTGGACTCATTAAAACTTCATGGGAAATATATGGAGTTTCTTTAGGCCTAGCTCCAAATCCTCCAAATAGACTTGACTGCTAAGTAAAATTGTTCGTTCACACTTGTTAAGAATAAGTGAACGGGAATCCACATTGGTATTAGTTTATCGCTTTTTTGGACCATGTGGAATATTTATAAAAAAGGATCACTCTCTTTTTTTCGGAATTGAGAAGAGTATTCTCAGGCATAGGTTTATCTCTTTTTTGGACCTGAGGGACTAAAATTACGGAAAAGGAACCCCTATTATGAGCTTAGTTTTCTCTTTTTTGTGCTTTGGACCCAAACACGAAAAATATTATGAGCATATTTTATGTCTTTTTCATGATCATTAAACCCTAAAGAACAAAGCATCAAGTTTACTATTGTAATCACCATTTTGTTCGGGTACACAGGGTACTCCCAAAATACCGAACACCTTCAGCAATCGCTTTACACAAACAGATCACAGATCAACACACCGATGTTTGTCACATGGTTAAAAATGTTGAGAGGGAAACAGTCCACAGCCCCATCCAAATAGCTACTTGGAGCAATTTATTATGCAAAAGAAAGAAAGTTACATATGAGCTTCTCATGATCAATCAACTAGCCAAGGACCCTCTATGCTCTTCAAATAGAGATTATAAACCAATCGAGTGTTAAGCCATGGATCAATGGTAGATATGATCTAAGAGAAGTTGAACTATGGGATCACTCTATGTCTAGAACATATCGTGACCGTCAGATTAGAATATTTACAAATGCATACTAATGCATACTAAAGAAACACACTTTTACTTAACTGATATATTACACAAGTTGATCTTAACTAACTCCTAAGTGGCTAAATATCCTAACATAACCCCTTAAGAACAAATTGGGATAGGATTGAAGGATTTACAAAAGTGACACTATTAGGAGAAGGAAGGAGGCATTAGACCCTATCCCCCCTTAAGGACACATTCTTGAACTCCTAACATAGAACGAAGTTTAGAAATCTTTGCTTCTGTAAGAGACTTGGTGAAGATGTCTACAACTTGATCATCTATAGGCCAATAGAGCACTTCAATAACATGATCATGAACAAGATTTCTGATGAAGTGCATGTGTAGCTCAATGTGTTTGCTGCGCTGATGTAGAACTAGATCTTTGGCAAGATTGATGGCACTTGATTTGTCACACCAAAGTGGAGTAGGCTGTTGCTGCTCGAATCCAAACTCTGAAAGGATCTATTGAAGCCATAAAGCTTCTTGACTGGCATTAACTGTGGCTTGATATTCTACTTCTACTGAAGAAAGAGTAAGAGCTTGTTGTTTCTTACAAGCTCAAGTGACAGGTCCAGATCCCAAACTGAAAACATAACCTGCAGTAGACGTTCGATCATCAAGATCATCGGCCCAATCTAAATCAATGAACCCAACCAAAAAAGGTTTCCCCCCTGTACTGTAATAAATCTCAAACTAAGCTATACCTCGAATATATCGAAGTATTCTTTTTGTTGATTTTTAAGGACTTTCATGAGGAGTTTGCATATAACAAGAAACATGACCAATGGAAAAGGAAAGGTTAGGACAGGAATGAGTCAAGTATAAAATACTACCAACAAGCTAATGATACAAGGTGGCATCTACTTCAGGGGAAGTACAAGTGGCAGAAAGTTTGACTCCAAACTAGAAGGGAGAAGGGACCAGTTTACAATCTTCCATATGGAAGTGACGAAGAAGGTCACAAGCATACTTAAACTAGGAAAGAAAGATTCCTTCTTTGGTTTGCAAGACTTGGAGACCAAGAAAATAATCCAAATGTCCTAAGTCTGGCATTTCAAAATTTTGCTTAAGACTAGATTTCACATGGGTTATAAGTTTAGGGTCACTACCAGTAAGGATAAGATCATAAACATAAAGAACAAGTATGATGATATGGTTTCCTACATTCTTGGTATAGATATTGGGGTTAGAATGGCATCTAAAAAGACCAGTGTCAAGGAGAAATCTATCCAATTTGGCATACCAAGCTCTAGGAGCTTGCTTAAGGCCATATAAGGATTTCTTAAGGAGACAAACATGGCTAGAGTTATTCTGAACATATCCAGTAGGTTGTTCCATGTAAATCACCATGTATGAAGCCAGACTTGACATCAATTTGATGGAATTCCCAGTTATGTAAGGATGCAAGGGAAAGAACAAGGCAGATAAAGTTCATTTTTGCTACAGGGGCAAAGGTTTCATTGTAGTAAATCCCTTCAACTTGGGAAAAACCTTTGGCAACTAACTTTTCATTAAGTCTTTCAACACTTCCATCTGATGCATACTTAAATCTGTAGACCCATTTACATTTGACAAGTTTTCTTCCTTTTGGAAGAGCAACAAGATCCCAAGTATAGTTCGCCATTAAGGAACGATATTCTTCATCCATAGCTCAATCCCAATCTGGATTTCCTAAAGCTTCTGCAAAACTTTCTAGATCATGACTCTTGGAAAATTGAGCCAAAAGAGAAGAGGCTTGCTAAAACTGAGAGCGTGTTCGACGTTGATCTCTAGGATCACCAGCAAGATCGCCAACTGATTCACATGTTGAATGGACCCATCGAGGAAGTATTGGTGCTGGTGCAATTGGAGGAACATGAGCAAGAGGAGGTGGATTTTCATCCTCATTTTCATCATAAAAAACTAGAGTTGGAAACCTATCAAGGAAGCTGGAATAAGAAGAAGAAGAAGGAGGCACAATCGCCGAATCAAGCTTGTAGGACAAAGATGGCACACCCGCCAAGTTAGGCTCGCAAGCCAAGATATTTTCATCAAATTTAACATCTCTTCTAATGATTATATCATGAGAATGTGGATGAAGAAGTCTATAACCTTTTACATATTTAGAATATCCAACAAATATGCACTTTTCACTTTTAGGCTGCAATGCTTTCCGTTTTTCATCCGAAATGTAAGCCAATGCTTCACAACCAAACACACTAAAGTGACTTACATCTGGTTTAATTTTACTCCATGCTTCTTCCAGTGTTATACCCTTTAAAACTTGAGTGGGTGTGCGATGAACTATGTAATTTGCACAAATGATGGCCTCATCCCAATATTGAAGACTTAGTCCCTTAGATTGGATCATACAATTAGCCATTTCTTTTAAAGTGTGGTTCTTCCATTCAGCTACACCATTTTGTTGTGGTGTATATGGAACAGTGTGCTGTTGTTGGATTCCTTGTTCAATGCAAAAGATAGTGAACTTGTTGTTAATATATTCTCCTCCATGGTCAGATCTTAACTTAATAATTTGATGACTAGATTGTTTTTCAACAAGGACCTTGTAGGCCAAGAACATGTTAAATACTTTGCTCTTAAGTTTTAGGAAGTAAAACCAAGTACGTCTGGAGTAGTCATCAATGAAAGTTAAGAAATATTTGAAACCAGAAAAGGAAGCAGATGGAAGAGGGCCACGCAAGTCACTATGCACAAGCTCCAAGGGAACCGAGGCGTGCCAAGATGCACGTTTGTCAAAATTGTCCTGATGATGTTTTTCGAGTACACAACCAGAACAAACACCATCCTTGCAAGATACCAGCAGAAGACCAGTCACCATATTGTCTTTACATAGTTTTTGCAATGAGTGATAATTTAAGTGACCAAATCGCTCATGCCAAAGTTTGCTCAAGTTATCACTATGAGCAACAAAAACTGAAGGAAAAGGTGATGACCCAAAGTTGTTAAATTTGTACAACCTAGTAATATCATCAATAGTTCCAGTAGCAAGGATATTTTGAGTATTTTTAAAATCCTTGATTACAACTTGGTGAGGTGTAAACGTCACAGTTTTACCTTCACTTGAATGAATAATTTGATAAACTGATAAAAAATTGTAGGAGATTTTTGGAACACATAGTACATCACTGAAATGACCATTTTCTACTGGAACTGTTCCAGATCCTACAACACTTAGAGATCTATCATCACCAACAAATATTTGTTTGGTATTACATTCATGCATAGTAGAAAAGATGGCTTTATCCTTAGCCATATGATAAGATGCTCCAGAACCAATGAGCCATTCAATTGAAGTAGAAGAAGAAGATGCAGTATAAGAGTAACTAGAAGCACAAAGTGCATGTCCATGAGAGGTAGATTCTGAAGACAAATCTAGGCTAATGTGTTTCTTCTTCATTACTGCTTCCAAGGATGCCATCTTCTTAAAACACTTAGATTCATCATGATTATCTTTCCCACAAAAATTGCAATGACACTCAGTCTTCTTTCCTTTTGGCTTGGATCCTTTGCCATTTTTTAAAGAAGCAGCTAACTGAGAGGGTTTGGGACCCTTGTTTTTTTGCTTATTATTGTGAAAATTCTATTTCTTGGGAGGCTTGGACTTTTCTTTCTATTGGGGCAATAAGGCTTTCCCAGAAGTATCTGCCTTGTTAATTATTCCAAGATGAATGAGCTTATCTTTCTCTCTAATTAAGGAATCACAAAAGGATTCAAGGCTAGGCTCTTAATAGCTATTTGCAGTTAAGGATTCTTTCATGGAGTAGAATGTAGATACAAAAATAGAATATGCAGGTCCAAGTTTTGAAAGAATATGATAAATACATTGTTTGTCTTCTTTCTTAATCTTGCATTCTGCACATAATAGTCTAAGAGTTTTATACTTAGATAAATAGTCTTGAATGCATGAAAAATCATTTTGATTCAAGGAAAGCAACTCATTCTCAAGTTGGTGACCCCGAATTTCATTGTGTTTACCAAACACAGATTCCAACTTTTCCCAAGCGAGATTAGGTATATCAATTCCAGAGATGTGGAATTGCAAATTAGTAGAGATTGACATACCAATCAATCCACGAGCTTCATCACATCTATTTGCCCATTTATTTTTCTTATCATCATCAATGGGTTCTGTTTCTTTCCCTGAGGTTATTCTGAAAGGTCCCCTACTTCGCAGAACATCCTCCATACGAGATTTCCATGAGAAATAGTTAGAACTTGTAAGTATAATATCACAAGGGGCAGCCATACTATAAAATAATGGCTAAAAGAATAGAAACTAACTGTCTAGATGCAAAGAGATTGAAACAATATGCGGTTTAAAAAAAATGGCACTTAAAACAGATTCTAGATGATGAAATTATACTTGATCAAAGAAAATGTTGAAGATGTCCCCAATAGTGACGTGGCAAATATTAACTTGACCAACTAAAACAAAGGAGCCCCCTCTTCCCAAGATCAACCTTTGACAATCACTTTTACAATAAAGTTTCTTTGAAGTGAATCACTTTTGCAGAATAAGTGATGTTCAATTTTACAATAATGTGACTTTTAAACAGTGCGGCAATAAATTAAAAGACTTAAGTAACTCACTTTTATTTTATTTTATTTATGTGAGATGCACTTTTACAATAAAATAACTTGAAAATAGAAATTTCATGCACTAAAAAGTAGCTTAATAAGACTTGAACTCAAGACCTATTAAGTAATAAATCAACTTTGGACCAAGTGAGCTAAGTTTAAAAGGTACGTAGAATAATGAAAAGAGGAAGAGTTTTTTATTTTACTCTTCTCTCTCGTTCTTCGTGCTTGCTTTCTTTTCCTACAAATCACAAAAAAACGAAAAACAAAAACAAAAGAAACTTTTTCCACACAATGGGGTTAGATCTTGGTTAGCTTACCCGAAAAGTCTACGTTTTCAAGTTTTCTCGATGTTTCTAATTTTCCGTGATCGCACAAGGTGCACGGCAAAGAGCATACATAGCAGAGAAGACAAGAAAAAAAAAACTTTCCCTTAGTGTTTCTAATTCACCGCGATAGTGAAAGGTGCATAGAAAAGAGCATATGCAGTCAGGGAAGGCAACAGTCCAAGACTAAAATAGAAAATATCTAATAATAAACTAATAAAATATGAGAGATTTAAAAAAAATCCTTCACTGTAACATTATACCTTCAGATTTGCCGAAATGGGTGTTTCTGGAACAAATGGAAATGGTTTTCGGTGAAACAAAAACTATTTCCCAATGGAAATGGTGCTCTGGACACAATGGAATAGCTCCCATAGGCAAAAAATGCACAGAAAATCCAGAAAAAAAAAAACCCTTTCAAACTTTCAACAACACCGATTCCAGATCTTGATCAAAACCAAAAGCGGCTCTTCATAAAAGATCTGATACCATGTTCAGGTACACAGGGTACTCCCAAAAGACCAAACACCTTTATAAACTACTTCACACAAACAGATCACAGATCAACACATCGATGTTTGTCATGTGGTTAAAACCCTCAAGAGGAAAACAGTCCATGGCCCTAGCCAAATAGCTACTTGGAGCAATTTATTATGCAAAAGAAATAAAGTTACATATGAGCTTCTCATAATCGATCAACTAGTCAAAGACCCTCTATGCTCTTTAAATAGAGATCATAGACTAATCGGATGCTAAGCCACAGATCAATGGTAGGTATGATCTAAGAGAAGTTGAACTGTCGGATCACTCTATGTCTAGAACATATCGTGATCGTTGGATTAGAATATTTACAAATGCATACTAATGTATACTAAAGAAACACACTTTTATCTAACGAATATATTACACAAGTTGATCTTAACTAACTCCTAAGTGTCTAAATATCCTAACACATTTCTCGTAATCAAATGGATCCTTCTGAGTGATCTTTCCTTCCTTCACACTCGTAAAATTTAGGCAATATTCTATTTTTGAAGGAGCATTGGGTAGGTGGTAATTTAACCATTTTAGGACCTTCCTGGATATGTACAAAAAATGTGTTCCTTACTTCTTCGTAAGCTAAGAGATTTCTTCTGCATATTTTTTTATATTTTTCCAGCCTTAGGAGACTAAATTATACGAAAAAGAACCCCTCTGGAGTCTTCTTTGGATTTTAAGACTCTCTAAACTATGAAAACACTGTCGAGCATTCACCAATTTGGGCTCGTAAAAATCCATGAATTAATGTTTTATCAAGCATTCTTTTGTCTCTTCTTCAAGCTTGAGAATAATGAAGAAGGTCCCGAGTGTTATTTCTCGGACTCATTAAACCTTTACGAAAAAGAGGGAAGGGAAGTTCATTCACATGTATTTTACATGATGTAAGCAAGTCTTGTTTCCTTAAATAAAGCACCAATTTTGACTCTATCAACAGATGGGTCCTGGTATTTTGACCTTATCCTGATTCATAGTTTTTACTCCTCTAGTTCATCTCTTTTCCAATTATATGGGGAATATGTCAATGTCTTCTACATTACAAATTTGTGGTGTTGATAATTTTGTGTCAAAAGCTACATAAGTTACTTTTGTGTCATGCTCACTGTTCAAGGATTAAACCTTTGTCAGCCATTCTGCACTTTCCTTTGAACTTTTGTGTTGGCCATTCCCTAGTATCAGTTCATTACATCATGTCTTCGAAAGTCCTTGTCATGAAATTCTGTACCAATTCCAAATCCAATTAAGCTTTGGCTTACCTCATGTTGGATGATGAATGATTACTTAATGACTTACATCTTGCTCTGGGAATGAGATTTAGATTTTATGATAGTACCTTGGTGATTGCAGTCATCAGTGGAAATTTCCCTCGCTATTGGGAAGTGGGAATACCTTACTATCTCCTACTCGATGGATTCTTCAAGTGTTAAAATTCAAGTCCTTGTAATCACACTTGTTAGAATGTACTAGGTACCTTGGGGACCATTTTCATGAATGGTGGTTTCCCTCACATTTGTTAATGGTTCTCATTACTGACTAGTATCAAGCGGTTTCCACCATGTTCAACTTCAACTCCTTTCTTCGCATGGTTAGGATTCGTACCTTTTTGGGCAGTTTGGATTGAAGACACTGGGCCGAAAGTAGCATCATCATTTTTTGCTATAGCCCGAGTTGTGCAAGACCTTATCACACTTCATATGATAGTTTTCTGAGACATATATCCACCTTGTATTTTTGTGCTTATGATCAATTGTTGAGCATGGATCCACCTTGTTCATTTCTGGCCATTACTCCTTTAGATTTGATATGGCGCCTTTTTACATATTAAGCGACCATGATATTTTCATCAGTTATACATATGTTGGATTCGCCTGTATATTTATGGTTATTTTTTGTATATGGACTTTAATGTCTAAGAGATCAGTTTTTTTTGACATTTATCTCTCTTTCATGTACCTTTGTTCGAGCCTTTTGATCTTGGATTCCCTGCTCTCTCCATACTCAATTGTTTCCTTTATAATATATTTTGTCTATCATCTTACCCTCTAGCCTTATACATTAGGGCGCATTTGTTATATCCCAAAATGACACATCTCTTCATGTGACCACTTTCTCATGATTCCATCGCATGTCGACAGTTCCATGATGACACTTCATGAAAGTCACTAAAAAAATACCTAACTTGGAGGATCCATATCTTGAGTTCTGTAACTCCATGTGACCTCTTCATTGAATTGTTAGAAAGGTATTTGAGTCATATAAACCTTTCCATAAGACATAAGAGTCTGAAAATTCCTTTAAGTACCCTAAAAAATAGATTTGTTTATGTACATGTGAGTTTCCTTAAGGAAACCCATGTGTTGCACGTGACTTGTTCAACATAATACACACATGTTTCTTGAAAACCTGACTATTGACATTGAAACCCACATTTCATACATGAGTATTGTTACTGCAACCCATGTGTGTCTCTTCAATACGCGATTGTTGTATCTAACCCGCGTGTTTTTCCTGTAGACGTAAAAAAAAATATGTTTCTTGAAATTCGAGCAGTTTGGGTGGTTATGCAATTAACTCCTTCAATTGTAACTACTTTTCCTTTGACCCTATCTCTTCATAAACATATAAATATAGGTAGGGAGGTCCATGAGAAGAGACTTGAATCTTTGCATTGTTATGATGGAGGAATTCGGACTCTCATTCCCCCCACCTTTTCCCCATAATCTTTCTCCTTGTGTTGGAGAGCTTGGAGGATGAGTTCCTTAGAGAAGAGAAGTAGCAAAACCAGATCAAGGTTTTGTGAGGTGCGCAACTTGAAGAGAAGGTACAATTGTACTTATTTTCATGATTAATAAAGATGTGATGTCCTTCTTCTTCCCAAATCATTATTTAATGTGTGATTGAATCTCTGTTTATGATCAGATGTTGATGTTAATCATATTTTTATTTCATGTTTCTTTGATTATCATTGCTTTATATGTGGTCATATTGGTTTGATGAAGGTATAATTCATTTTGCAGGTCTCTTGGAGCAAGAGGAGCAAGATGAATATTGAAGGGCTGCTTGGATCAACCTTCATTTGGCTAAGGTATGAACCATTCTAATCTCTGAAACTTGCTTATATATACTTGAAGAACCATTTTCATCTCTCTTTAAACCCTAGTATGTTGATGGCCTATTAAACCCTAGACATAGGAAACTTTCCTCTACAACAATAATCTAATATACAGTTTGGTCAAGGGAGGATTATAAATCCTAATAGTGCCATTTAGATATTCAAGAAACAAGTCCAATATTATTGATGCAGTAAAAGGAGAATGAAGATACACACTGAAAAATCAAACCACATAGGAAACAGATGAGTATAGCTCAGATAATTACAATATCATTGTCATTAATTAAATCCGTTGTTACAATAGTTTACATAGGGAAGAATTCAAATCCATGAGGGAGGAATTTGAATCTACCAACTGGATGTGATTGTACCTAACTTCCTAGCTAACTCAGGATGTCTCAATCAATATCGGAGTCCAAATAGTTAACTCCAGATGTCTAAAAAACTCACAGAATCAATAATAAATAGTTAACTCAGTCTAATTGACGTGGTAGGTGAGCAAGGGCGCCTAAACCACATGCAACCATGCATAACTAGCGCTAACTGAACTAATTATGATTTAATTGAATGTAACTAGAAATTAACTAAGATTAACTAGTTCCAACTCTAACTGACTAAAGGAGGTTGGTGTCGGGACTCCTAGTGGATCCTAAAATGTAGGGATTGGTTTAGGAGGCACATAAACTGATGCATGCAAGTGCAGTCAGTGTCAGTTAGCCTCTAGCAGTTCCCCACACTCTAGTAACTGGTACATGTGGCACCATTAGGCCATGTGGAACCAATGGTACTAGTGGAATTAATTAATTAATTAAAACTCCTAATTTAGGCTAAATAATATAATAGACAGTTTGGTCAAGGCAGGATTATAAATCCTAACACCTGCCTGAATCCTAACTTGGACAAATGTGGGCCCTGGAAACAAGGTCATGAGTCACCCATATATAATATAGAAGATAAAATGATTCTTAATACAACCAAGAAAATAGGGGGAAACCTCATGGGAAAAAACCCACTCAAGATAACCAAAAATTAGGAAACACAAGTTAAAAACTTGCAAAATAATTTGCTGCAATTTGCAGCAAAAAGGTTGTATTCTGGTTCTTTTGTGCAGCAACATCCCGAATATGTGCATGTGAAATTATGAATCTAGAACAATTCTTATGTCTAGAGGGATCCTCCTCTTTGGAAGAAGAATAATGTAGTCAACTGAATCAGAATTATAAACATATGCATGGTAAAAACTAGACCCATGTAGAGTAGCTGAAATTAAGTAATGAGAGAGAAATCATTCTTGAGAATTCGAACCATGTGAGGAACACCCAATAACCTAATATATGGAAGACTTGAACATCAATCCATGTGAGGTAAAATCCACCCCAAGTGTTAGGATCAAATTTCTAGGAAAATATAGAATGTATCCATCTTTACTAGTTCTGTGAGGAGGTGAGCATGTGATCAAATAGATAGGTATAGAATCCCTGGGACTATGGAGAGAGAATGCTTGAGCTCCATAATCTGATATAGCTTCATAAGTAACCAATAATTCACAAAATCTGATATCAACAAACTCATAAGAGAAAACTAACATCGAATTCTTAACAACAAGTTTGAATGAGACTTGCGGTGCTTGATTTGTCACACCAAAATTGATGAAACTAGTTACAAGAAATACTAAAAGCTATTGAATCTTAAAAATTGAACCAAATTTTATCAGATTAGAAAATAAATTAGATCTGAATAGGTTCATATCAGATCCAAAAATTGTTCCGGTACATAGGGTACTCCCAAAAGACTGAACACCTTGACCAATCGCTTCACACAAATAGATCACAGATCAACACACTGATGTTTGTCACGTGGTTAAAATATTGAGAGGGAAATAGTCTATGGCCCCAACCAAATAGCTACTTGGAGCAATTTAGTATGCAAAAGAAAGAAATTTACATGAGCTTCTCATAATCGATCAACTAGCCAAGGACCCTCTATGCTCTTTAAATAGAGATCATAGACCAATCGGGTGTTAAGCCACGGATCAATGGTAGGTATGATCTAAGAGAAGTTGAACTGTCAGGTCACTCTATGTCTAGAACATATCATGACCATCGTATTAGAATATTTACAACTACATACTAATGCATACTAAAGAAACACACTTTTACTTAACTGATATACTACACAAGTTGATCTTAACTAACTTTTAAGTGTCTAAATATCCTAACATCCCCCCTTAAGAAAAACTTGGGATAGGATTGAAGGATTTATAAAAGTGACACTATTAGGAGAATAAAGGAGGAATTAGATCCTACCCCCCCTTAAGGACACATTCCTGAACTCCTAACATAGACCAAAGTTTAGAAAACTTCACTTCTGTAAGAGACTTGGTGAAGATGTCTGCAACTTGATCATCTGTAGGGCAATAGAGAACTTTAATAACACTATCATGAACAAGATTTTTGATGAAGTGCATGTGTAGCTCAATGTGTTTGCTGCATCAATGTAGAAATGGATCTTTGGAAAGCTTGATGGCACTTTTATTGTCGCACCAAAGTGGATTAGGATGTTGCTGCTCGAATCCAAAATCTAAAAGGATTTGTCAGAGCCATAAAGCTTCCTAACTGGAATTAACTACGGCTCGGTATTCTACTTCTGCTGAAGAAAGAGAAAGAGCTTGTTGTTTCTCACAAGCCCAAGTGACAAGTCCAGATCCCAGACTGAAAACATAACTTGTAGTAGAATTTCAATCATCATGATCGCCAACCCAATCTGAATCATTGAAACCAACCAACAAAGGTTCCCCCCTGTGTCGTAATGAATCCCAAACTGAATTGTACCTCAAATATATTGAAGTATTCTTTTTGCTGCTTTCTAGTGACTTTCATGAGGAGTTTTCATATAATGGGAAACATGACCAATGGCAAAGGAAAGGTCAGGACGGGAATGAGTAAAGTATAAAAGACTACCAACAAGTTGATGATACAAGGTGAGATCTACTTCAGGGGAAGTACACGTGGTAGAAAGTTTGACTCTAGACTGGAAGGGAGAAGGGGCTGGTTTACAATCTTCCATGTGGAAGTGACGAAGAAGGTAACAGACATACTTAGACTGAGAAATAAATATTCCTTCTTTGGTTTGCAAGTCTTGGAGACCAAGAAAATAATGCAAATGTCCTAAGTCTAACATTTAAAAATTTTGCTTAAGACTAGATTTCACATGGGTTATAAGTTTAGGGTCACTACTAGTAAGGATATGATCATCAACATAAATAACAAGTATGATGCGATGGTTTCCTACTTTCTTGGTATAGACATTGGGGTCAGAATGGAATCTAGAAAAACTAGTGTCAAGGAGAAAGCTATCGATTTTGGCATACCAAGCTCTAGGAGCTTGCTTAAGGCCATATAAGGATTTCTTAAGGAGACAGACAAGGCTAGAGTTATCTTGAACATGTCCAAGGGGTTGTTCCATGTAAATTTCCTCCTGTAAATCACCATGTAAAAAGGTAGACTTGACATCCATTTGATGGACTTCCCAGTTATGTAAGGCTGCAAGGGAAAGAACAAGGCGGATGGAATTCATTTTTGCGATAGGAGAAAATGTTTCATTGTAGTCAATCCCTTCAACTTGGGAAAAACATTTGGAAACTAACCTTACCTTAAGTCTTTCAACACTTCCATCTGATGCATACTTAGTTCTATAGACCCATTTACATCTAACAAGTTTTCTTCCTTTTGGAAGAGGAATAAGATCCCGAGTATCATTCGCCATTAAGGAACGATATTCTTCATCCATAGCTGCATCCCAATCTAGATTTCTCAAAGCTTCTGCAAAATTTTATGGATCATGATTCTCAGAAACTTGAGCCAAAAGAGAAGAGGCTCGCTGAAACTGAGAACATGTTTGACGTTGATCTCTAGGATCATAGGAAAGATCACCAGCTGCTTTACATGTTGAATGGACCCATCGAGGAAGCATTGGTGCTAGTGCAATTGGAGGAACATGAGCAGGTGGAGGTGGATTTTCATCCTCACTGTCATCATCAGAAAATAGAGTTGGAAACCTGTCAAGGAAGTTGGAAAAAGAAGAAGAAGGCACAATCACCGAATCAAGCTCGTAGGCCAAAGATGGCACACCCTCCAAGTTAGGCTCATAGGCCAAGAGATTTTCATCAAATTTAACATCTCTTGTAATGATTATATTATGAGAATGTGGCTAGATAATTCTATAACCTTTTACATCTTTTGAATATCCAACAAATATGCACTTTTCACTTTTAGGATGCAATGCTTTCCGTTTTTCATCCGGAATGTGAGCCCATGCTTCACAACCAAACACATGAAAGTGACTTACATCTGGTTTAATTTTACTACATGATTCTTTCGGCGTTATACCTTGTAAAACTTTAGTGGGTGTGCGATTAACTATGTAATTTTCACAATTTATGGCCTCAGCCCAATATTGAAGACTTAGTCCCTTAGATTCGATCATACAATTAGTCATTTCTTTTAAGATGCGGTTCTTTCATTAAACTACACCATTGTTACGGAGAG
>LPNX010467817.1:249062-269018 GCA_001517045.1 Pseudotsuga menziesii | reverse complement strand
GAGATGATTTCTGAAGGTTATGGGGTTGTATTCTTTCATCATGGCTTCCTTCCTTGAACAATGACAAATCCAGTAATCTTTGATTATAGGAGATTGCCTTCTATAGTCTTGTTTCTTGCCATAAATCCCTGCTGGTTTAGTGCTGTTACAAAGGGGGTTTGGACCTGAGTTTAGTTGCCATACATTGTTGCAAAGAACAGACCAGAACTAAGGGCATATCCTTTGATGTTGTTGCTGCCACTGTTCATTAATATCGACACTTCTGGAGCTGTGTCAAGCTCAGTGATTTGAGCATCAAAAAGGGGGGGCACCCTTACCTACAGGTCTGGATATTACTTGCAAATCTGTCTTTTATAAACTTATATTAGTCTGCTGTTACAGTATGTAAGGGTTCCATATCTATTGATTGCAATGTAGAATGACTCTTGGTGATAAATTCAATGAGAGAGCTGCAAATTATTCAGTAGCATGCCAAACCTTGTGGTCAATGTGACCTGTTTGACAAAAGTCTTGAACCAAATAAAATAGTAAACACATCAAAAACTTAGAAAGGGGATACCACAGTGGTATTAGAGCATTGTGGTGAACTGTTTGATGAAACAGCTTAACCAAATAATCAATGAAATATTACAGTGGAAAACACAAATTATATCAGCTATCCATGTGGGGATTTTACATCACTTAATTGCCAACCTAAAGTACATTACAACTTTATCATATATATTATAACCATTACTATATGCTAATTTTAACATTCATTGGAGTTGTGACTACCTCTTGTCATGAGCAAATGATCCAAGGTTTAATGTTCATGGCCTGCCACTTGGTCTGTAGGAGTTATTGTAATCTATCAATGAATATTAGGTAAGCCAGATTACGCCAAAATACAGGCCTTTCAGATGGTCATCATGTTGGTCTTGTAGTTCTCGGATTTATATGTATCCTTGTATTTTAAAATCAATTGAATGATATGGAAAGATAAAAGCACAGCAAAGTTTATGATTCTCTTTAAAAGTGATGATTATCCAACTAAAAGCAAGGCCCAGACTTCTCTGCTGATTTTGGCAGAATATTTTTGGTTCGATGTTTTGGTGGGCAGATGATTCAGAATATCCTGTGGGTGCTTATCTGTAGTTTGATATTTTTCTAGCTGAGTGCACTGATCCTTTTTTCTTATTGGGCATACAGTGTTCTGATCAAAATTGCCGTGTAGCCTATCACCCACTTTGTGCACGTGCTGCAGGACTTTGCATTGAGGTTTACACTAAGCCCTTTTATATTAGTTTCTTTGAGATAACGAGGTTTGGGAATTTTAAGAATATATGAATCTCACATTATTACATTCCTGTTGGTCCTTAGGCTTGCCAAGTACTGTTTTTATTGCAGTTTCTATTAAATCCTGTGGTTTATATTTCTATCTTTATATGCAGGTTCTGGAAGATAAGGCTAGACGTGCTATATCTGCAGATGAGGACTGCGAACAAAATCTCCGTTTACTTTCCTTTCGTAGAAAGCATAGACAACCAGCAGATGAGTGGACTCCAACAGATCAGCACAAGCCCCTAACTCTCCGAGACTGTTCTAGTTACATTCCCCCATCAAATTTGTCTGGCTGTGCTCGTTGTGGTAAGAGTTATGGCTCATCTATTCTACTTTCAGAATTCTATTCTATTTTAATTTTTTCAAGCGTTTATGGTTCATGTTTATTTCACTCATCCAGCCTATCATCTGCTACATTGGTTCTTAATGGAGAAAGTTCTGATTGTAATAATTTTTAGAATCTTAGAAATAGTACATGAGCAACATCTTATACACCAAGAAAACCTCAACCATGTGAACTGTGTTATGTGCTAAGTTGTTTTGTTTGATTCACTATTCATACTTCAAGAACTTATTTCATGTGCCAACAGAACCATATAATCACTCTGAAAGGAGGGGTCGAAAATTACAACCTGAAGCAGCCTCCATCAAATGCTTGTTTGTAGAGAATAGGCCATACTTGATAAGTGGTTGCCGTAGAAATGGACCATGGGCAGATGTGCAGCTCAAAGCACAACCTGGGTTGAAAAGCAACTGTGTAAGGGGTGCATCACTACCCGTGTTAGCATCTGCATATCAGTATTCAAGTATGCCTCAAGTGGATGGTTCTCGAAGTTTTATGTCAAATAAATATGAACACATGCGTGCTACCTTCAGAAAAAGGCTAGCATTTGGTAAGCTGCTTGAAAATTGTTTAAAGATCTTTAGGAAATGCGAATACAATGGGGTTGTAACATATTACTAATAGAAGCAATATAAGAGATAGGACCCATATCTACTATTCAATGATTATGTATCTGTAATTAGTGTTGTATTACAGTAACTAAGTTCAGTACAAGACTAGTGTTACATCAGCTCTATACTAGCTATGACCTTACATATTGCTTTACAACTTACTTAATGTTTCCAATGTTGGGGCCTTTTCCTCTTGGTGAAACATAAGCTTATTGACTTTGTTTGGTACTCGCCCAAAGGATTATTAATGTTGGTGTCCTTGAGTTGTTCGCCCTAATTCTGTACCACATGATGTGTGAATAATGTGCCTTATTGATAAATGATTTTTAAAAAAAAAAACGCCTACAGACGTCGCTTAACCGACGCTTCTGTAGGCGTTTTTATTTTTTAAAAACATTCATAAACGTCGCTTAACCGATGCTCCATATCCCTATCTGTCGCTTAATCGACGTTAATAAATGTCTCTTTTCCGACAGGTATAGTTTCTATCCGTCGCTTAATCGACATGTATCAATGTCGCTTTTCCGACAGTTATAGTTTCTATCCGTCGCTTAATCGACATGTATCAATGTCGCTTTTCCGACAGTTATAGTTTCTATCCGTCGTTTAATCGACGTTTCTAAATGTCTCTTTTTCGACAGTTATAGTCCATATCCGTTGCATAACCGACGGAATATCCTGTCGCTTATACGACAGCCCCAGTTGAATCCGTCGCTTATCAGACGGAACTGCTGTCGCTTTACCGACGGAATGAAGAGTTATTTCATTAAAAAATTTCAGTACTGTTGAAGAAATTCCGTCGCTTAACCGACACTGTAAAATTAAGCGACGGTTACCTATGTGTCGCTTAAGCGACGGTTACCCAGGTGTCGGATCACCGACGAAAATTTTCCGATGGTTAAAAAAAATCAAAGTGTCTTTCATGCGACAGAGAAGTGTCGAAAATCCGACATGATAGCCGTCGGGTTTTTGGTCAAAATGTAGTAGTGAGAAGTCAATAGGCTTCAAGGAAAGCATGCTTAAACTGTTAGAACGCTACCCAAAATCTTCAAGTATTTGCCAAGTGACAAGGCTCGGGATGCTAGAGCCTATATCATGAGTTTGCAGTTTTGGTTGGGTGTATTTCTAGAGAATATTGAGAGCTTCTTTAAAATGATTGCTGGATCCTATGTGCTTGCTCTTAAGAAGACAAAATTGGATTTTGTTGATCCAGTCATCTATTTGGACACATGAATATGGCACCCTCTAGATCCTTGCATGTATGACGATGTTAAAGAGTATTTGAATTGGTATGACACTAGAAAGGATGCAAATGAGAAACTTAAAAACCCAAATGCACCAGTCATTGGTATTTCCTTGCAAAGAATCCACATTATTACTGGTGACGATGGTCATTATGTGGCTGTTGTGATGGAATTAGAAGCCAGAGGTGCAAAAGTTGTGCCAATCTTTTTAGGTGGATTAGATTTTTCTACCCCTGTGGAGCATTTCTTGTATGACCCACTTACAGAAAAAAGTCTCTTGTAGATGCTATGGTTTCCTTGACTGGGTTTGCACTCGTTTGTGGACCTGCTAGACAGGACCATCCTTGTGCTATACAAGCTTTTTCCAAACTTGATGTTCCTTACATTGTGGCCTTGTCGCTAGTGTTCCAGACTACAGAGGAATGACTTATTAGGATTTTGGGATTTCACCCAATTCAAGTTGCGTTGCAGGTTGGACTTCCTGAACTTGATGGTGTTTTGGAGCTTATTGTTTTCTCGGGTTGTGATGCAAGAAATGGTAGGTTTCATTTTTTGTCTGAACATTGTTTTAGCAATTTCATCAATTAGACAATCTGTTAACAATGTAATTTTTCTAAAATTATTAACCTTGTTGTGAAACTCCTATTGTCATTACATTGATGTCAGAATACCAAAACAGGGCCATGGGACTAATACAAATGTTTAGGATCAAAGTTTCTTTTGATCCATCAGAGGATTAAACACAGTATACCTTCTCCCCAAGAATGCTATGCAGTGGATCTCCAACGTGCCTCCTCCAACACTGCTATGCACCAGAGAAACCCACCACAAACCCATGACTAGAAAACGGTGGAAAAACACCCTCATTATCTAGAAAACACGATGGTTAAAACCCAAGGACCAACACTGCTATGCACTCGAAAAAATGCCCTCATTTTCCAGAAAACACAATGGTGAAAACCCAAGGACCAACACTGCTACGCACCAGAAAAAATGCCCTCATTTTCTAGAAAACACGATGGAAAAAACCCAAGGACCAACACTGTTATGATTTGAAAAAATGCCCTCGTTATCCAGCCAGAAAACACGATGGAGAAAACCTAAGGACCAACACTGCTACGATTTGAAAAAACCACAAAAAAACGCCCTCGTTATCCAGAAAACAGGATGGAGAAAACCCAGAAAAGCAATGGAGAAAGCCACATGAAAACCCTATGCAGCATACGCAGGGTGCACGCAGGCTTATGGTGGAGCACTGGTGGTGAAGGGCACAGGCAAAAAATTGGAATAAAATAACCCCAAACATATTGGATATTTATATACTTAAAAAAACCCTTTTTACCCCTAATATACCACCAATATATTGACTTTAAATTTTTTATTTTTAACCACCCCAATATGAACGGATGTGATATCATATTGGTCCCTAGGTGACACCCCCGTGTATTACTAATAGAAGGTAGACAAATTACAAAATTTACACTTCATTGTCAAATTTGCAATTTTCCATGACACAATTCAAAAATTACTAACATAAATGACTAATTCATATTCTTCTAGCTAGTCATTTTTTATTCCTGACTAAATTAGTCATTTATGTTAGTCATTTTTAACTCTGTCACTTATTATCTAGTCATATTTGTTAACTGGTGACTAAATTAGTCATTAATTTTAGTTGTTTATAGTTGGGTCAATCAAAATTTCTCATATTTAGTAGTAAATCACTTGAAAAACCCGTGGTGACTAGAAATTTTAGTCACCTAGTAGCTAATTCCTCATTTTGTACTAGTTTTGTTGTAAAAATTAAAGCATGCAAGATATTTTGAAAGGGATGACGAGATTAGGTGTCAGCAACAATCATCGCAACTATACAAAAAATGTGTGTTAGTATTATGCATTTCTTACGTTGGATGGAAGGAACCAGAGGGAAGCCAATTATTTGACAAAAACATAATACCCTTGTATATTTTGTAGTTGTGTTACTATGATGGATCCACAAAGATATCGATTCCAATACAAGATCTATCGATTGTTATTTTTTCATTCTGTATATGGTTTTTTCGTGTATAGTACTATACTGCACACACCTAAACATCCTCCTCGAATCTTAAGATTTCTTGGAAATGTGAAATATTTTCAAAGTTGCATATGATATTTCTGTAGAAATAATAGATCAATTCTATGTGCAATGATGCTAAGAAGAAGCATAGGAAATAGATCTTGCTACTAAGAATTCTCACAAGCATACACAGGAAAATAGAGAGAAGAAAGAGACTGAATCACATGAATGAAGAGATGAATATTGGTGTGTATCCTTCCACTGAATAATTGTGAATAATAGTGTACATAAATAGTATATCCCTAATAGGAAAATCGAATTGTATGGAAACAACTCATAAAGCTCAAAAAGGCCGACTTACAAAAATATAGCAAACCCCCATAGGTGGCTAAAGCACTTACCAAATCTATCAAGGACCTCATGAGTTGGAAAAAGCATGAGTGAGTTGTCAAGGAGATGGAAATAACATTCTAATCCTAGAAAATGGAGAAAAACTAATGGAGGATGGGTTGGAAACAAAAGCTCCCAGTTTCCTAGTTGACTAGCTTTTATCTTATCCATAGAAAAGCGAGAAAAGCAGAAAAAGCAGAATAAAGTAGAATCTGCTGTAAAGTCCTGTATACTAATTCTGAATGGTCAAAAGGTGGTCAAGATCAACCTAGAATTGGAAATAAATCATTCCTAGGATATAGATGGCATGTATTGACTTTAAGGTGCAAGTGGATGCCAACTAATTAAGTTAGTGGGTGAATAATTAATCAAATAATGATTAATTATTTTATCCTAAGTTATGAGTGGGTTTAATATATTCCAACACTTTCCTTCACTATAGTGTTTTCATATAATGGTCATACAACATGTTCACAATAGTCCATAGATGATTTATTTGAATTTTTATTTACTTGATGAAATTGGTTTTATTAAATTTTATTTTTATATAAATATGCATGAAATTGTTTGAGTATTAACATTTTTATACTAAATCCCTTTTATTTTGGTAGTATATATATAATATTTACTTTGTGTGTTAAAAATATGTTCATTAATAAGATTGCTTTTTATGGTTTTTTCAAGCAGGTAAATGTTTATTTGACAAACTCTTGATAATATTTGATTTAAATGGAGTATTGTTACATGCCATTCATAAAAATACATTATTAAAGAAGCTAGAGAATAGAAACATAAACATCATTGTAAGAACAAAGGTTTATTTTATACATCTAGGGTTAAAGGATTTTCTTAAATGATGCCTTAGTATTTTTGAGGTTGGTTTATGGGCATCTGCTTAAGCCATAAATGTGAATGACTTTTTGTCGTAACTTTTAGAAAAAAAATGAATTGAAAAAAGAGAAATTTAAATTCATACTAACACAAGATCAATGTGACGCCAAACCATGGAATGGCCATTTGGGAGATGGAAATCCAAATTTGTATCTTAAACCTCTAAACAATGTATATAAGATGTTAGACTCCTTTTATGGTGCTAGTAACACAGTGATTGTGGATGATTAAGAAGAAAAACATGTTTGTAACGATGAAGGGAACTATGTAATTGGAAAGAGCTATAATTGTGATGATGAGAATGACACATACTTGTTAGATCGACCGTGGCCTTTTCTTCTACACCTTAATGGTGTTAACAATGTAAGATATATTGTGACACACTTGTGAAATTAGTTTGTTTAATAACATGCTTCGATTCTTTATCTTCATAGTCTTCTCTATGTGTGGCTTTGTTATCTAGTAGTGTTTTATTTTTTGAAGGGCCTATTTAGTGATTTGTTAGGCACATTTAAAGTTTTGAATAGTATGTTGCTAAATCAGATTGAATATTGGATTTGTTATCTATTTGTGTTTTATTCTTTGAAGGATCTATTTTGTGATTTGTTAGGCACATATAAATTTATGAATAGTAAGTTTCTAAATTAGACTGAAGAATTACAGATTGGGGTTTTTGAAATTACAAAAATTAGATTCTAAAAGTCCCAGTATTGTTTTCAAAATGTGCCAATATTGGGTGCAAAAACGGCCAAAATCAATCATGAAAATGTCAATATTGGGAGCAAAAAGTGCAAAATGCATTTCAAAAAGTACCAATTTTGATCCCGAAAATGCAATTTTCGAACCATTTATTGCACTTTTTGAAATCCATATTGCCACTTTTTAACTGTAAATTGGGTTTTTGTTACTTTAGCAATGGTTTTTTTACCTATTTTCAAAGGATCTTGGAGAGGAGTAAACAATTTATGTAGATTCTTATAGTAACCTTCAAATATTTATTGTACTGCAGGTAAATTATGTCTATGTTGTTGACTCTTTGCCAATAGAAATAAATTAGTATCTTGAGTTGACAAATTATCACAACCCTGGTTTAATCAAACATCAATGGTCAAACTATTAAAAAGAATTTGGATCATTTTTATCCATGGTTATGATGCTAAGACTACATTATTATAGATGGATCAAAAGAAAAGCATGGTTATACCAAGTAAGTGATTTGTATTACAACAAATCATTCTATTTGACATGATGTGAATGACACATTCTTGTTAGATGGATGATGGCCTTGCTTGCTTCCCGAATATGGTGTGAGTGATGTGATTCCAATTGTAAAAGATACAGAACTAGTTTGTTAACTAAAATAGTTCAATTTTGTTTGTCAGAAATAAACTCGATAGGTTTTGTATATTCAATTGTATGATTGCAATACTTGTAAAGTGGTGAGTTTGGTTTTCAAAAGTGCAAAATCATAACTTGAAAATGCCAAAATCGGTTTTCAAAATCACAAACTTAAGTACTGGAAGTGTCAAAGCATAGAGGTTATAAAAGTGCCATTACCATATATATCATATTCGAAAAGTGCAATTTTTTTTTGAAAAGTGGCAATATCAAATGCAAAAGTACACTTTTGCAACCTGGAATTGGCACTTTTGGAACCAAAATTTGAAATTTACAAACCTTGATTTTGGGATTTAGAAGGGATGTTTTTTGCTAGTATTCAAAGTGACTCAGACTGGAATATGTCCAATTTTAATGATAATGGAATTATAGATCTAAGGTTGGGTTATCATCAAGTCATAATTAAAAAAGGGGAAATTAGTGAGACAAATTTTAGAAAAAGATATGGTCACTATGAGTTTATAGTTGTTCCATTTGGTTTGACGAATGCACCATCTAGTTTTATGTGCTTGATGAATGGGATTTTTTGAAAATATTTAGACAAATTTTTCAAATTGTTTTCTTAGACGACATACTATTTTTCTCTAAGACAAAGAAAGAACACGAAGAACACTTGAGACTAGTAATGCAGACACTCAGAGAGAATCAAATTTATGTTAAGTTAAGTAAGTGCTAATTTTATCAAAACAATATTAAATACTTAGGACACATTTTATCAGAAAAAAGGAATCTTAGTTGACCTTGAAAAGATAGAAGTAATTATGAATTGGCCAACACCTAAGAATGTTTAAGAAGTTAGATCTTTTATGGGATTAGCAAGTCAATATCTCAAGTTTATAAAAGGATTTTCAAAGATTGCACATCCAATAACCTATTTACAAAAGAAATCTATAAAGTTTGATTGGACATTTAAATGTGAAACAAGAATTCAAAATATTAAAGAGATGCTTGTGCATTGGTTTTGAAAATTGTGAATCTAGATGGAAATTCCATGGTATGTACATATGCATGTCAGTAGAGTATAGGTGGTGTGTTAATGCATAATTGACATGCTATTTGTTATGAGTCTAATAGGTTAAAGGAACACAAACAAAATTATGTTACACATAACTTGGAATTAACAACGGTATGGAATGCTTTAAAGATATGGAGACACTACTTAATGGGAAATAAATTTGAATTAAGAATTGATCACCATGGACTAAAATACTTATTTGAACAACCTAATATAAATGAAATACAAAGAATATGGATGGAACTATTATGTGAATGCGATTTTGACATTAAACATATAAAAGCAAAATAAAATAAAGTGGAGGATGCACTCAGTGGGAAAATGCATGTGATGCATGTAGCTATCAGTGCTAGCACTTCATATTTAAAGGATAGAATAAAAGAGGTAAACAATACATATGAATTCTTTCAACATGTAAAAGAAAGTTTGCAGCAATAGGGGACAACACATAAGTTTGAACACTATAAACTGGAAGATGGAATATTTAAGTATAAGAAAAGGGTCTACATTCCTGACTTAGAAAAGGTAAAGAAATTGGTTTTAAGAGAAATGCACGATGTACTAGTAGTATGCAGGTCACTATGGTTATCAAAATATATTAGCAGCAACTAAGAAGGATTATTGTTGTCCAGGAATGAAAAAGGAAATTGTGGATTACATAGCTAGATGCTTAGAATGTCAGAAAGTAAAATTTGAACATAGACACCTTGTAGGTTTGTTACAACCTTTACATATACTAGAATGGAAATGGGATGTAGTGAGTATGTATTTTATAATGAAATTACATAAGACAAGGTAATAACATGATGTTATTATGGTATTGGTATAAAAATTAACTAAAGTAGATAAATTTATACTAGTTAAGACTACACATAAAGAAACTGAAATAACATATATTTATATGAATCAGGTAGCTAGATTGCATTGTATTCCGAAATCAATTGTGTCTGTAAAGGATTCAAAATTCACATGCCCATTTTGTAAAGGTTTTGGAACATATTTGAATATGAGTACTTCACATCATCCTCAAACAGATGGACAGATAGAAAGAGTTAATCAAGTTATTAAAGACATGTTAAGAATGCACGTAATGTATCAACCTACAAAAAGGGAAAATTATTTGCATCTTATGGAATTTGCTTATAACAATGGTTATCAATATTAATTGAAAGTAAGTCATTTTGAATCAATTTATGGAATAAAATGCAACACACCTATTAGTTGGTACAATCCGACAGACTCAGCTATCACTGGACTAGAATTATTAAAGGAAATGGAAGATTAGATGGTTAGGATTAAACAAAATTTGAAAACAACACATGATAGATAAATTTTTTATGTAGATTAGAATAGGATTTAAAGATAGCTTCAGGTTGGGAATCATGTGTTTTTTAAAGTGAAACCAAAAAAGAGTATTTTAGACTTAGGGAATTGTTCTAAACTTGCAGCTAGATATTGTAGTCCCTTTGAGATTTGGAAAATATAAGACCAGTTGCTTGTGAACTACCTTTGCATCCTAGAATAAAAGTGCATAATGTGTTTCATGTCTCTTTGTTGAAAAATTATGGGCATGATCCTAGGCATAAAATTTATTGGAATATGATACAAGTAAATTGCAAAGTAGATGCTTTTGTTTTATATTAGATGATGATGCATATCTTATGATATATCGTTGCTTACGTTATTTTGATACTAACAAATGATCATTGTTATCATGTTGGTATATATATGATTTCATGTTGACAGGTATACATGATGATAATTACATTTTGTATATATATTTTATATGACTAGGTGGATCCGGAAGGAGACTTTTTGGTATATCTTGTTGTCATTGTAAACAAGAAGACCAAGCTTCTCAAGAATAGAGAAATATGTTAGTTTAAGGTTCAATTGAGACAATATACTCATGAGGATGAGACTTATAATTGGAAGACATGGTGAGGGATGCATACCCTCATATGTTTTGAGATTTTGTGGCATGTATGTCTATGCATCGAGGATGATGCATGGCTTAAGGGAGGAGGGTTGTAATACCCTTTGGTTTAGCCAATGACCATATTATTATTATTCTTATGTTAGACATAGTGGCACAAAGCTCTTGGAATATGGTTTGCAAATTATTGTTATTTTTATTATGTTGGACATTATTAATTAATTAATTAAGTTAAAGAACCAATCGAACCATGCCATGAAAGAGAGTACGAGGAACCATGGTTTTACAAGCAAGGGGTTTTGGAAAAGTGTTTACTTATGTGTGTTGAGCCTATGTTTATGTTGTACACCCTTATTATGTACTTGATGGAACCTCCTGGTTATGTATCCTCATGTGTTATGTTACTCCTTGGTTTTATTTACCTTGATATTAAATTTTATTTGAGGATTGGAGTCTTTCTCTCACCTAGTGCACCCTCATGAGTTGGATTAGTGCGCCTCTTGGTGTATCCACTTGATATGTAACTCCTATATTATATTTTTGGAATGTAACTCTCATGCTTGTGTCCCTCTCTCTCCCAATTCAAGTTGATCATGAAGGAATTCAATTTTCTTGTGTTTGCAAGTCATTCTTGTGTGTTGGTTCATATTTTTGCTCTTGTGATTGCCAGTTTGGCACTTGTGGTTTGATTTTTCTACGCTTGGTATGAGATCCTTGCTGAGGATGTGCTCAAGTTGAGTTACTCTAGAGCCACTGGTATTTTTCTTGGAGCCATTGGAACCTCCTTGGAAGTGCTACTTTCCATTAGGTTGTGGTTGGATTGTTGTCTTGGAGCCACTTGAATTTCCCTGGAGTGGAAGTAGAGGTCATACTTGCCATTGGGTTGTGGCTAGACTAATTTATTGAGAGAATTTGTGGTTGAGTGTTCCCTTTCTTGTGGCATCATGGTTTTATATCAGGGGGTGACCATTTCAAAGTGATTTTTGGTTTTCATTGAGTCTACGGCTAGGTGGAACATGGAACAATCGATTCTGGTTCCATACTTGGAAATGATAAGTGCTTTGTCTCATGTTTATTTAATTTATTTGGATATGATATGATTTATTTATGGATTCCCATGAAAAAATTGATGAAATGTATGATCTATTGGTGGAATAAATTTCTCATGGAATTCAATCTATTTATGCAAGTACATTTTGTGAAGGAATTGGAAACTAGTTTTTGGGATTTTGTGCACAAATTGTTTCAAGAAATGATTCTTTGGCACTTATTCTAAAGAAATAATATTTATTCACATGTTAATTATATAATGTGTATTTTTATGGTGCAGTAGCCTCATAATAGTTTAACACACTTCTGTTTGATGGTTCTACCTTCTAATCGAAAACTAGTTCTTCAATTGGATTCTTTTGCATAGTTTGGGGACTTTGCATGTGAAGTGTTTGTAAAAATTTATAAGTGTTATTTTTATACTACGTATGCTTTTTGGAAATTTCTACCAAAATTCTAGATCAATTTCCAACTTCTAGCTCCTTCAATGGAATTGTTTTGAGTATATTTGCGAGTTTGAATATGAAGTGTTTGATGAAATATTAGAATGAGATATATCTATGTTATGAATGTGTTGCAGCTGCAACATTTTCCCAAAATTCAAAAAATTTCGGGACCCTCCTTTTGCTTATATTGGTTTGATTTTCTCCTTTGATTTGGGTTTAGTGACTCTTCCAAAAGTCTTTTTCCTAATGCCAGAAATGATCCACCACTTGTTTAAGTTTACCTTTGCCTTTGAATGCATATTTCAAGTGTTTAAGTTGGAAGTTTATCTGCTTGCGCTCCCGCCGTTGTGGAGAAATAATAAGCTTTAGTATCGATAATTTTTTCCGATGTTTTTGTCTTAGTCGGCTAACTTTTGGTTTCGCATTGGAACATCTTGTTACTACATTCTCCGCAGTTGCGGAAGGTAGACTACAAAGCCCCCCAATTATTGCATTGATTTTTTCAGACCCCACTTGGTTGTTTCGTCGATCCTTAAGCTTTGAGCTTCCGCCATTGCGGCTGCGGAAGGCACTATATTTCTGGTCTTTAAGTTGATTTTTCCTCTGACTTAGATTTTTCCTATTGCGGGAGGTCATGTCCTTTATGATTCCGCCGTTGCGGCTCCTTATTCCACTATCACTCCGAATTTTAGTCTTGCGAGCTCCGATGAATTATTGACTTCGCTTGGATGTCTCGGCGGTTCTCTTAGTTGATCTGCCACTGGCGTTGTGGGAAGAGATGTCCTTGTGACCTCCGATCCTTTTTTTTCCGCCGTTCAATTTTTTCTCTCGCCGCTTGTGGTTGACTATATATATACGGGGTTGAGTTTGATTATTCTATTGCTATTTTGACTATCGTGCACTGTCGTTTTCATGTGATGTCATTCGCTTGAGCTCTCCAGACCCCCCATTGTCGGTGTACCCTCGTTTCCAGGTGGCTCAACCATGGCAACTTAACAGTCCTCATCCCGTCAGTTGCACAGCAGTGCCAGGCAGGCTCTATATGCATTATCCCATTATGTTCAAGCATTTTGATGATTGTTCCACGGTTAGGCTGGTTTCATGGCCGTTTTCCCTTGGCCCCATCGTTTACGTGCATATATAGTGGGGGCTTGTAGCATAATTGTCAGTGGGGGCATTTTTTGGCCCACAGGGAAGTTTCCCTCCATGGTCGTTATGTGTTTCGACCCTGCGCTTGGGGATTGGGGAGATTGGTGCAGATGGCCGTTACGCTGTCTGCACCAGTCTGCCCCGTATTATGATAGGTCTGTAGGAGAAGTTTTTTTTATGGCCTCCCTGTGTGAATTTTGGACTGGTTTCTCCCTCTCATGTTACTGCATCCTCAAACCATGCCGCGTTTACCCCGCTGCTTCGAAGCGACCCGGTTCGCGGTCGGTTTCGAACCCAAGCTGGTTGGGGGTTGTATAACACTGCATAACCGTAGACGGACCATAGACGACGCACAAAAAATGCTTTTCTTGAAAGCACACCATTAAAAAACTTGAATAAGTTCCCCTGTTATTCCACGTAGCACGATGATCATGGATCCCACAGAGAGCCCGAGTTTTCTTCATTTTAATATAGATTTGATTCCCACTCGAGTTTTGTTGGTGGAAATGTTTTAGTATTAGATAGAAGTATTAGAATGCACATATTTGCTTCATTTAATTAATTTTCGTCATGTTGAACATAGATGAGGTAAAACACTGCACATTGTTGTCTCAATCTTTGCAACTTATCCAGAAATGGACTAATGATTATAATTTCATATATGACAGGAAGATTCCACACTCAAAATGTCGAAGCGACAAAAGAAGAAGGTCCCTATGGTCAAAGAGGATCCCGACATAGAAATTATCACCAAAACCGAGTATATTTATGAGAACACCAAGTGTATAACTGGTGTAAAGCCTGAGTACCAGTGGGGAGACATATACAGGTTGATCAAGAACTGAGAGGTGCCTGATATGGGCTTGGAAGAAGAAGACATATACGCCAATATAGAAAGATATTCACTGATGAAGATTGCCACAAGACCAGAGCTCTTTCTGTGCCCTGAATTAATTGGGTGGATTCTGCCGAGGGTAGATGTAACCACTATGATCCTTGAGAATGATGACAAACAAGGGTATGCTGCCTATAGCCCAGGATATGCAGCCCTAGCCTACCACCTGCCAAAAGCACAAATATTCTTAACTGACGATTGTTATACACCAGATTGGCACCTCTCCGTCCGAGTGCCGACATTCCTCATGTTGGCACACAAAAGGACATCCATGGATTGAGGTTTTCCCAGAACACTATAGCTTGGCTTATCATGAAATACATTCTGCCTCTATCCAGCTAATTACCTTGCCACTTCTGACATGTTAGGATGTATTCACGACTATCCTTCTATACAACTCGCAAGTCATTCGCGGGTCTCCTTTGTAGAAAGTCGTGAATCTATGTATTCGTGGGTTTCCCTTGTTCATAGTAGCGAATCATGCGCGGGTTGCTCTACTGCATACCCGCGAATTTGTCTCTTAGCATTTAAACACAAAAACTTGCGTTAAGTAGAGATTAGTTAAGTTATTTAACTTAATTTCCTTAACTACTGTAACTTATTCAACTTGCGAAACTACCTTATTTCACCCATATAAATAGAGGTAGGAAAGGCCATGAAGGGGACTTGGAATTTATGCATTGTTATGCTGGAGGAATAGGGACTCTCTTTGCCCAAACTTTGCCCTAGAGATCTTCCCCTTGTGTTGCAGAGCTTGGAGGCTGAGTTCTTTGGAGAAGAGAAGCAGCAGAACCAGATCAAGGTTTCGTGAGGTGCCAAACTTGAAGAGAAGGTATACTTGTACTTGTTTTCAAGATTAATAAAGATGTGATGTCCTTCTTCTTCCCAAATCATTGTTCAATGTGTGATTGAATTTCTGTTTATGATCATATTATAATGTTATTCAGATCATTTTTTCATATTCATTTGATTATCATTGTCTTATATGTGGTCATAATGGTTTGAGGAAGGTATAACTTGTTTTGCAGGTCTCTTGGAGCGAGAGGAGCAAGAAGAGGATTGAAGAGAAAGCTTGGGTCAGACTTTAGTTAGTCAGGTGTGGACCTTTCTCATCTCTGAATCTTGTTTATATATACTTGCTGAACATTGTGCATCTCTCTTTCAACCCCAGTACATTGATGGCCTCTTAAAACCTAGCCATAGGACACTTTCCTTTACAACAGAACTGGCGACTCCGCTGGGGATAGCCTTGTCTGTTTGGGGTTTCTCTTGATTCTTTTTAGTTTTTTGCATTGTTTCAAGTCCTTTTTGCCACTTAGGAACACCTTTCCAGTCTGATTACACACTTCCCCTGCCTTTTTTGGGTAGTTTTTGACCTTTTTTGGGATTTTTCTACCTATTAGCGAGTTGTTGTTCTAGACAGTCGCGAATACAGTCTTGTATTCGCGGTTTGCTTCACTGAACAGTCGTGAGTCATTCGCGACCTGCCCTTATAGACAGTCGCGAATACTCCTAGAAGTGGGGATTTTTAAAGTTAAAGATTGATTGGTCTTTGCTTTGGGTAATCCTTGTTTCTGAGTGGATTTTATTTATAAATGCTGTTTGGCCTATCTGGGTGCCTCTGTTGATCACTGTTTGTGCTTTTTCGGAAGCCCTTTGAGCCTTTTTTGCTTGGATTGTTTACTGTCTGCATGCTGAAGTATTTTGGCCGGTTTGGGTTGTAGGTTAAAGTGTCTTTGTTCAGACCTATGTTCAGGATCTTGGGCTCTATTTTTTCAGTCTGTCTTCTGACAGTGGCTGATTCTCACTTGCCTTTGTAAGCCTGCAGTGATTCTTGTCATTGCTTGCACCCAATCTAGGGTTCCTAGCCTTCCTTAGTTGGTTGTCTTTTGGTTCTATTAGCCTGTGTGTTTCAGTTCTTTTCTTTTATACAGTTTATTTGATTCAAGTTCGCTCAAGTCTAGTGTACCTTAGGTGCATGCTAGAGTTTTAGCCTTTTATAGCATTTGGTTTGTTCTTTGCTCTTCCCCCTTGCCTCCTTTGCTTGGTATGATTTTTGGCTTATGTTTTTGGTCAGCCTCTGTTCTTGACTTTGGTTTGATTTTCAGAATCTTTGTGGTGTTGGTTTCCTTCTTATTTTGTTGGTTAACTTCACCTTGCCAAAATAGTAGACTTGTCTTTTATGCAAGCCTTCCTTCCAAGTAGGGTTTATGCTGACTTTAGTTCACTCTAGAGTTTGTTTGGCGATTGTTTAGCAGAGTTCCTTTTGGTTTGTTCTGGTTATTTGCATGATTTTTCTTTGTAGGTAGTTTTTCTTTTTCCTTTATAAAAAGAAAATTAAAAAAGAACATTTACTTGTTTGTGCCGCTTGCCCCCCCCACCTCTTTCTTTGGCTTGACCTTGTTGTACAAGGTACTGAGCAGCCTTTGTTTGTAGGTTTAGATTGATACTTGGGACTTGTTGACCTTTGTTTATGTCAGTCTTATTGATCAGTCTCTTTGTGGCTAGGGTTTTACCCCTAGCTTGTGCGAATGAGCACCTACTAAGGAAAATGGATTCCTTAGTAGCAGTTCAATAAAATGTAAACTAAAAGCTATAACAGAAATAAAAACTAAATCTAAACATGTGCATGAAACAAACAACAAAATGTAAAGAATGGTTTTTTATTGATAATACCTCCAATGTGAAGGTTGGTGAAGCCCTTTGTGCTGGTCCGAGTAAGTGGCTCCAAGCTTCAAACTGCTCCTTCTCTTTCTCCAATGGTGGAAATGGGTCAAAAGGGGGCTCTCAATGGTGAAAGTAGCTCAAGGGTGAGCTAGGGTTTCCAGAGTGGTTTTGGCAGAGTAAGGATGCTTATGATTGTGGATGTGAAATAATGGGTCTCCATCACTTATTTATGGTTTTTTAGTGGTGGAGTGTTGGCCCGTGGTTTTTGGAAATCATATGGTTTAGGGAAGCTTTTTAGGGTTTTTCCCTCTTTTCCTCTTTTTTCCTCATTATTTTATATTTTTTCTTCCCTTTTTGGGGATTTTTCTTTTTTAGAGGAATTTTGGATATTTTTGGAGGAAAAATGGGTTTTTTGGCCTTTTGGAGGCATTTTAAATGGTTTTATGGGTTCTTAAGGGAAATATGGTAGGAAAATGGACAAATGAGCCATGTAATGGGGTAGATGAGGTAGTGAACACTTTTTGGGTGTTAACAGATTGCCCCCTGATGTGCGAGGGCAGGAGCTCATCGTATGGCCAATGGACATCATAAGTCATAAATGGTTTGCAATGGGGTGTGGAGAAGAGAAGACACGAACTGAATCCCGGAACAATGATCTCGAACCAACTGCAAGGACTAAAAAGTACATAACCTCAATAATGGATGAGGAATCATCTGATCATATGGACGAGGTGGGAATTCCCATGCTCGTATCAAGATACATAAAAGTAACTGTGAGGCCCGAAAAGAAGGACCTGTAGGATACATAGAAAACCACTGTGTATATCATAAGGGTCCAGAAGGGACAAAAATATGGAACATACTGCTGGGCTGACCATGTCTGAGCTGAACAACTGTTGCACTGGAATGACAGTAGTGCTACTGAATGTGGTACCAAAGGAACTGATGAGCTGCTGGATCAGAGTGACAAGGGTCATAATCGCAATGGTACACTGAACTGGGGCATAACTAGGTACTCAAGGAAACATGGAACTGGATGGCTTCCAAATACAATCACCAACGCAACCCGAAAATCCATGGGAACATATAACTGGGCGTTCCAAAGTGACTCACCAATGTGCTAGAGTCGGGGGAAATCCGGGGTCTTCAACACATAATGGAAGGGATATACATCCTGTGCGATTCTCAATGATGTGATTAAGGTGTTGAAGTCGAGCATGTGAGAAACAACCATTTAGAGAGGCAATGATGACTCCTCCCAAAATGGTCCGTAGGCACTCACCACAGATGGTGATGGGTCCAAGACGCAGGGACCTCTGCGTCTATCCTCTGGAATAGAGGAGCTGTCGTCGACAGAGGGAGACCTGCAACTATCAAGGCAATGATGTTTCCTTGACAGGAACGTGAGGTGCAAAACCGAAATGTGATAGTACTGATGGCAGGGTTGATAAACTGGGGTAAATCACTAGGCAGGTAGAGTGGGTGGACTCAAACTTCCTTTGTTCAGAGTATGATGGCAGGGACGATCGGGCAGCATATGAAACTGACTGGTGGTAAAGGGATCATAGCTGTATGGGATCTGGGAGGGTGACTGGGTTGAGGGAGACTCAATGCTATGGTCAAATGGCAGGAAATTGCAGAACACTCTGAACAAAGGCGACCTGATTGGGGGTGCTGCCGAGAGGATCGATCATAGTGCCAGAAGGCACGGGGGGACTTCTTCATGGGTTAGGGAACTAGAAGAAGTGTGTATATAAAATGGTACTGTCATGTGGATTTTCCGAGCCCAGGACAGTTCATGCTCGTGGTTGCTTTCAATTTTAAGGAGTCTGAAAGAAATAAGAAGACTATGAAGTAGTGAAATGTTACTGTCGTGTGGATTTTATGAGCCCATGACAGTTCATGCTCGTATTTGATTTCAATTTTAAGGAGTCTGAAAGCAAATAAGAAGACTCTGAATTAATGGAATGGTACTGTCATGTGGATTTTATGAGCCCAGGACAGTTCATGCTCGTGGTTGCTTTCAATTTTAAGGAGTCTGAAAGCAAATAAGAAGACTCTGAATTGATAGAATGGTAAGGCAAGGAGGAAGTGTTCAATCAAGGAACATTTATGATGACCATGAACGAGGGTGGGGGGGAACACTGGTGGGCCTCCTTGTGGGGTGAACGAATGGTGGAAAAATAATGGAACATTTGCAGTATGATAGGAGTGGATGGCTCATGTAAAAAGTATGGAACAATCTGATGGCGGCCGATGTGGCGCGTACATTAAGGCAGCAAGATGTTGGGACACAATGTTGAAATTGTACCAAGTGAGAGCGAGAAATGATCTCAAGCATCATCACGAGCTCGAAAAAATGAATCCGGCGATATAAAAGGTGTTAAAAATGGAGAGCAGCCGAAGTGGCGCGCAAATCGAGGCGACTAGCGGTGTCTAAAAAATGGGCAAAAAACGACGTAGAAAAAATAATGCAACGAGGTGACCATCATGACGGTCTTATCGTGCTGATTCCAATGGTGGAAACGGTTCGGAGAAAAGA
>LPNX010467817.1:237643-247684 GCA_001517045.1 Pseudotsuga menziesii | reverse complement strand
TTTTTTATGTGATGTGACATGATGTATGTATGATTAGGCACGTGGATGCCCCTATGGATAGAAATGTGGTTTTATGGTTTATGTTCATGGATGCAAATGTCGATGCAATGCAGTCTTTTTCGGTTTTTATATATTTGGATGAGATGCTATGGGATAATGATGCATGATGGAGGTGTTACATAGTGTGATTGATGTGCCAATCTAGGATGTTATTTTCCATTTGATCTGCGACTCTATTGTGAGCTCTTGGGACGTGTGTGAATGTGATGGATTCAAACTATCGGCTAAGTTGTTTTGTACGCAGGAATTTTCTAAATAGGCAAGGATCGCGCACCTGGTAGCAGTTGTTGAGCTGGGAGACAAGTAGCTGGGAGTCCAAGAACACATGAAGGTGACAGATGCCCATCTAGAGGGGAGCAGTCAGGAGACCGGTCACGGCATCATACTCCGCCTGGTTATTGGTAGCGGCGCCTATACATATTCCATCAAGATGAATCAGTTCATTGGAAGGGGAATACAAGACCCATGCTGCAGAAGCCAGGTTGGGAGACCAGTGGCTTGCGCCATCAGCGAAGCCAGTGTAACGAGGTGGAAGATGGTCCATCTATGGGCATGCAAAAAATGATGAATGTGAGATTATGGTAAAGAAGGTGAAAAACAAAAAGAGAGCAAACTGTACAATCCAGACCAATGAGGTCGCAGTTTCAGTTATGGGTAGAAACATTTTAGATACAACCCATTACGGGGGTTGCGTAAAAAGTGGCCTTCAGAGTCGGCTAAAATGTATGCCCCCTTGCTGAGGAAATTCTTCACAATGTAAGGGCCTTGCCACATGGACTCAAACTTTCCTTTACCGGTTTTGTCGTGGGATTGGTCATAGGAGAGGATGAGGTCCCCTTTGTGGAAAGTTCGAGGGTGAACATGTTTGTCATAACTGGCTTTGGATCGGTTTTTGGCAGCTTCAATGTTCTGGAGAGTGGCACGACGATCTTCATCGGCTTGTTCAAGGGATAGCAGACATTGCTCAAGGGGGGAGGTATCGGGGAGAAGCTCAACGGCGATATGTAAGGCAGGTATCTGACACTCGATGGGGAGGACAGATTCAACACCGTGAACTAGATGAAACGGGGTAAAACTAGTGGCGGTCTTGGTGGAGGTACGGTAAGCCCATAAGGAAGGGAATAGCATATGGTGCCAATTGGACTTATGCCGGTCAATAGTGCGTTGGAGTATGGTTTTCAGGATTTTGTTAACAGCTTCTACTTGACCGTTCCCTTGAGGGTAGTAAGCAGAGGAAAATTGGTGTTCAAAATTGAGGAGGGTGGATAACTCGCACCAAATGGAATCTTCAAAGTGTGATCCATGGTCTGAGACCAACTGTTTAGGGACCCCGAATCGAGTGATAACATGGTTGAAAAAGAAACGGGTAGCAGTGTCAGCGGTACAGTTGAAGGTGGGCATGGCTTCCACCCATTTGGTGAAGTAATCAATGGCAACAATGATGTACTTATGGCCGTTCGCAGATGGGGGTCTACACTCCATGAAGTCGATGGCCCACTTGCAAAAGGGACCAACGGTGACGACTGGGTGTAATGGAGCAGGTGGTGTCCGGGCCTTGGGGGAAAAAAGTTGGAAGTTATGGAAATGCTTGACCGCAGTGATGCAGTCGGTGAAAAGGGTGGGCCAGAAGTATCCGGCGCGGATGACCTTTTGGGCAGTGGCCATCCTGGAGAAATGGCCACCGCAGGCACCGCTATGATAATCATTAAGGACCTATTCAGCTTCCTCGTGTGTAAGGCAACGACGAAGAATTGTGTCGACCCCTAGCCGGTAGAGGACGTCTCCTAGGAGGAGGTAGCGAGAGGCCTAGTGACGGATACGACGACGTCCATTACGAGTGACTGTGGGTCGGAACTTCTGCGTGCGCAGGTATAACAAGACATCACCTTACCACGGGTCATCGGACGAGATAGTGAACAAGTGATTGTCGGGTAACTCATCGGAGATAGGTGGGGCCGGGAGAAAGGAAGGGAGATCAGTGATGAGCTGGGAAAGCGCGAGGGCTTTAGTGCTCTTAGGTGTTCGAAACGTGAGGTCATATTCCTGGAGGATAATGACCCATTTAGCCACAGGACCTTGCAGGAGCCGCCGGTTTAGGAGATATACCATGGGGTTAGAATCGGCAACAACTATGGTATGACTAAGTAAAATGTAGTGTCGCAATTTTTGGATGGAAAAGACCACTGCTAGGGCTAGTCTCTCCTCATATGGGTAACGTAGGGGTGGGCTGGACAAGGTCTAGCTGACGTAGTAAATGACATGCTCTTGGTGTGAGGTGTCTTCTTGAACCAAGACTCTAGATACAGCATGCTCAGATGCCGAGACGTAGAGGATGAAGTCCTGAGAGAAATCTGGAGGGGAGATCAAGGGGGCTTCTGTGAGAGATTTCTTGAGGGCTTCGAATGCAGCTTCTGCTTGCTCATCCCAAACAAAGGGTATATGGGTACGAAGCAGGCGCAAGAAACTGTGAACAGTTGCGACGTAATCAGGAACGAAGCGTCGAAGGAAATTGGATTGCCCTTGCAGACTTTGGAGTTGCCGGAGTGTTCGAGGAGAGGGAAGGTCTAAGATGGCTTGGAATTTCAGGGGATCAACAGTAATTCCTTTCTGGGAAACAATGAAACCCAATAATCGGCCTGCCAGAACGCAAAAGACACACTTGTGTGGGTTCAAGCGGATCTAATATTTGCGACAACGCAGAAAAACTTGCCGAAGGTCGTTAAGGTGGTCTGATCGTTTTCGGGAATGAGCTGTAAGGTCATCAAGGTAGACGAGCAGGATATGGACCAAATCATGAAAGCAATAGGTCATGGTCCGCTGGAATGTGGCACCAGAATTTTTTAGGCCAAAAGGCATGACTCGATAGGAAAAGGTGCCCCATGGGGTAGTAAAGGCAGTTTTATACTGGTCTTCCTTTCGGATTTGGATTTGATTGTATCCGGAAAAACCGTCCATGAACGAGAGGACTTCATGCCCCGCACACGCATCAATGAGATGGTCAATAAATGGCGTGGGGAAATTGTCTTTGGGACAGGCACGGTTTAAATCTCAGAAGTCAGTGCATACTCTAAGGGTGCCTTGTTTTTTGTTACCGGGAACAGGGTTTGAAACCCAGGTGGTATAGGCAATAGGATAAATGAATCCTACTGTGTGAAGTTTCTCAATCTCTGCTTTAACAGCTAGGAGTTTTGAGGGATGAATGGGACGCTGTTTCTGACGAACGGGGGGTACATCAGGCCATGTGTCAATGTGGTGCTCTATAATGGCAGGGTCAAGACCGGGCATTTCAGTATAAGACCAGGCAAAGACATCACGGAATTCTCTGAAGAGCTTGTTGTATTCCTCAATTTCTTGCTTACTACAAGAGGCTCCTAAAGTGATGAGTTCGGGGGTGCTTCCTAGGGCCGCGATATCAATTTGGATGATAGGTGAGATGTTGGCCATGTTACCCTCTTCGAAGGCGTCAGGAGCAGGAATAGGGTCCTTGAACCAGTCGACCTTGTGGGGAAGGAAGTCTTTGGATTCAACGGCAAATTGGGTAGCAGTGTTAGAGAAGGATACCTCTGGGAGGAAGTAGGAATGATGGTGCATGTCATCCCAGGGATAATCCGGGGCAGTGAGAGCCTCGAGAATCTCCTCATTAGTACGAAATGTTTGTGTCGTCAATTCGGTTGACAAGGGAGTAGTGACGGAAGAGATCATATATATGGTATTAACCTCTTCGAAAGAGGAAGATATCGGGGGGTGGATTTCCTCAATGGTGAGTGGTGCCGTCTCTAGATCCAGATTGTTCATCTCAAAGAGAGCTGCTCTGTAATCGGGGAGATCGGGACAGTGATTTGTGTAATGCCCATAGATACCGCATATGGCACAGGAGTGGTTCGTGCGCAGGGACTTGTCGCAAGGCATAGGGGTTGGATCAAGGTAGACAACTGGGATAGTGGGGTCATTGTCAAGCGTTTGCATGTGTTCCTGTAGTGACGGTAACTGAGGACATTGGTGAGTCACATGGCCCAACTCATCGCACAGCGCGCATTTGGGAGGAGCACGAAACACAGGGGGGTTTTTGACTGTCTTAGGAGGTGGGACAGCAGTGTAAGGTTGGGGGCCTCTGCCCCCAGTGGGTTTGGTAAGAGGAGGGGGGGGGGGTTCGTGGGGGATGAAGGGGTAGCGATACCGGGGGGGGGTTGACTAGTAGTGACAATGGGTTGCACCGGTTGCAGGATGACATTTGGTGTCGGCGGGGGGACGGGAGGCGAAATATACCAAACGGGGAATCCTAATGTTAACCCCGGGGGGCTGAGGGGAGCCATGACTGGGGCGCTAACTACTCCTGAGGGAGGGGAGAGGAAAGGAATGGGATGGATGGGTGTAGCACCAATGTGACTAGGGACTAAAGGGGGTTTAGGTAACAAGGGCGGTTGATTAGTAGGAGTTTGTGTGGTATGGGACATGGTACATAGGTCAGACACGTTAATGTCGGGCGATGGGGGTGGAATAGATTGGAAGGTCGAGGTCATTGGCACGTCTGAGTAAACTCCGGGTCCCATAGAGGAAACAAATGAGGTGGTGGCACCTGAAACAGGTTGTTCAATCATGGGGAGAACATTTTCAGGTGCCGCGGGGGCATTGGGATCATGGTAGGTGAGTTGGTCAACCTTGACCACGCGTCCCTCATGGGGGAACATCATGGTATGAAAAACGGTAGAAGCAACCTCCCGCATGGCATACATGTAGCTGCGGCCAAGTAAAAGGTTATAATCAAGTGGTGCATTAATAACCTCGATGTTTATGAGGACGGTTTTTCCCGCCAGCTGGACGGGGACGTTAGCTAATAGGCCTTGTGGTTGAGCCGAACGGCCGTCGTAGGCTTGCAACGCAGTAGAGGACTGCTGGAGAGGGGGGGATCCCATTTTTTTCCAAATGGAGGTGGGCATGACACATGTAGAGGCACCTTCATCAATAATGCATCGAGGGACAACAAAATTCCGAATGGAAACAAAAACTTGGAATGCTAAAGTGGAAGGCAGGCGGGGTTCGGATTGGGCCAAATTGAATGCCATTAAACTCGAATCATTTGGATCGATAGCCCCAATGGCTGAGAGTAAATTCTTGCACTGCGAAGGGCAGTTTTTTAAGACTTCTAATGCAGACATGGATGCGGGGGATTGGGCTAAGTCATCGACAATGTTGTAGTTTGACGTAGCCCGCACGTTGGGGTTATTGTTGATACAGGGAAGTGGGAAACGAGGTGCTTTGGGAGTGCCATCTAGTGGAGGTGGAGGTATGCGTAACGCCTGATCAGTGGGATGAGCGTTAGTGGGCTTATCGGTAGGAGGGGATTCAGGGGTGGAGCCATATTGGTTCCGCCGGGTCTAGAGGTTGACCTCATCGAAGGACATCATCAACAAGTGGTGGGTACCTGAGCCAAGCATGGGTTGATCAGGAGCAGCGTAAGTGATTTGTTGTTGGGTTGACGCATTGGCTTGAGGGGGAGCCAACGGTTGAGTGTCCACTACGCCTTGGTTTGGTAAGGGGTTTTGCAATACCAAAGGTGGCTGCTGAGGTGGTGGAGGGTTGGGTGGTGCTTGAGGAGCCGCATGCCCTTGGCGTTGTGCATCAGCAGCCCAAAGTTGCCGAACTCACTCCATGTGTGGACAAAAATGTGCGTAGTGGCCATAGACCCCACAAATAGAACAAGAATGGTTTGTTCACAAATTGGAGTTTTTAGCCTGCTTGGGTGGGCGATCAGGGTTTTGGTTAGCAGGCGCCGCATTATTATTAGCGGGGGGATTAGGGGGTTGACAAGCTTACTTGGTAGGTTGGTTGTTCCCACGATTTCGGCCCCTGCCGCAGTTTTGTTGGCCCTGGTTGTGTTGGTTGTTCTGGTTTGGCTGCGGGTTTTGTTGGGCGTAAAATTGCCCTTGGGTAGCGGGTGGATTCTGAGGTTGCGCAGGTGCTAGGGCAGGCTGCGGTGGATGATATGTAGGTGGAAGCTGCCCAGGTGCAGCGGCTTGAGGGGGTTGCTGATAGGGCTATGGAGCAGGTTGTGGGTTTGCCACAGGGGCTGCCTGGGGCGGGTAATAAACGGGTTGGGCTGGTGAAGGCGCAGGGGCTGGTGCAGCCTGCTGGTGGTAGTAAGGCTGAGGTGCAACTGGGGGGGCGTAAGCTGGAGTCACATGACCGAAACACTGAGGTGGACATGAGGGTCCATGGGTGTGGTGGTGATGTGTCATGGGAGCATACAAGTTGGTGGCTCTAGGCTGTGAGGTAGCCCGTGAGAGGTCAGGGCCAGGGGTAGGACGTGCTATGGAATATGGTTGAGGATGGGAAGAGATACAACCAATGATTCCGTCGACAGTGTGGGATGCCCCCGGCGCATCGTGCTGGGAGGACTCGTCGTGAGGGGCATCAGGTATGATGGTATAGAGATAACCCGACTGGGCGTAAATGAGGTCGAATTGCTGGGCCTTAAGGATGGCCTCTTCTTCAGACTGGGGCCTTTCGGATGCCACATCCTTAGCAATGATAGGAAGAAGGGATTTGAGGAACCAATCGAGGAAGATTTGGTCGTCTAATTTGATCTTGCATAAGCTATGGCATCGACACCACTCATGAATGTGGTCCGTGATGTGGGTAGCCGTGCTTTGTCTGCATGATAGGAGGATCTCAACGCCCGCGTCATAGCGGACGGGTAACTGGAAGAACTGCAGGAAGGTCGAGGCAAGGGAAGCAAAGGTGGTATGGGTTCCATGGGTTTGTTCGATATACCACTTGGCTGTAGAGCTAGTGAAGGTGCGCTGTAATAGACGGAGGCGAATGGAGTCATCCACTATGGAGTTGGAGGAACACCATAGATGGAAAGACATAATGTGGTTTTGTGGGTCCTCACCTGCCTTGCCCTCGAACTTAGGGATGTCAGAGGGGAGCTTGGTGGGCATGTGAGGCCACACCGGGTCGTGTCTGATAGGGTCGTTGGTCAATCTGGAAAGGTCAGCTAGGTTGAGGCTAGCCATGAATGGAAAACTGGAAGAAGGATGTGACACGGTAGTGGGTTGGACCAAGTTGGGGCTGATGCCCCCAAGTGGAGGGGTGGTGTTAGGGAGGTTGCCCCCACGTGGGGGGACTAAGGTGGTATAGGATGGTCCTGCGCCACCATGAGTAGTGTGAGCCACTGATGGAGTGGGAATAGGTAGTCCCACTGCGGGAATAGGTGTTGTGAGGGGAACGGTAGATGGGGGACCCGTGGAGGGCATACCCATAACAGGTGTGATAACTGGTGTAGTGGTGGATGTGCCACCAACGGTCCCTACCAAGATGGGAGTGGGAGTCACGCCAGCCATGGGGCTAGTAGGGGCAGTGTAAATGGGGTTCTCGAACTCTGGCTCAGAATCAGAGGTAAAATAAGGGGCGTCAATATCTGGTGACGGAGTCCTATGCTGCTGACGAGTGGAGTCAGGTGACAAGGCTCGAGATCTATGATAAGTGGTATCAAGTGAGGATGATCTGTGTCGATGACGGGTGGTGTCAAGTGAACCGTGCTGAGGGGGCTCGCCTCTCAGGCGCCGAGAATGTCTCGGGAACTCAATGGTGACAAATGGTGTCAAATCTCTATGGGTTGAGGTGAATAAATAACAGCTCAAAAACCCTAATGCAACCGAGTGTTCAGAAGGGGAGCTCAAAAAATAGGGCACTCAGGCCAACAACCAACTCAAAACACCCACTGTAACGGCGTGCTACAATAGGCGGAGTGTCAACAAAAATGGTCAGAATACCAACAAGCAGCAGTTTGCCTACAAATAGAAAACGGTGGACTCGCTAGACCAAAAGGAGGTAAGGGATCATGCAAACACCTAACTAAAAGTATTCTGAATCAACTAGACATATCCTCTACAAGGTGATGAAATCCAAGTCAGACATTATGAATAGGAAATCCAAGTGGCTGAGATATCCCCCTACCGGGAGGGACACCGGGAAGTCAATCCTAGAAGAATGGCAACTAAGATACCCCGTTCATGACACGTCCAGAAAGGTAAATCTGCCGCTTGGTCCTTTTACTGCAATACCCCTATACAGGGATATCCCGAGAACTGCGAAAGGTAGCCCTTCAGTTACTGAATGGAGTTCGGTATTCCACTCAGGCCTCTGGAACCAATCTCACGACTTCAACCCTCCTAAGGGAGAGGCCTTCTGGTAAACTGGTTGTGACCGTGCCAAAAAATACTAGGGGATTTTGGTTCCCTAATGGACAACTACTATGTCTCAAGTGTAAGTAATCGAGGGGTGTTATTGGAAGCCTATCCCCCTGATCCTACCTAACTACAAAGATTCTTTTATGTTCCCCAAGTGGGGTTAGAATGTTGGTTGAGTTAAGTAGTTTTTAAGTCTCACTTGAATTAGGTGACAGAGTGTGTGCTCGTGAGGTGATGAACCCGAAATAGAAGTGCCACACAAGGGGGCCAACTTCCTAACAATAATAATATTGAATTTAAAACTTTAAAAGGCAAAGTTTTCTGAAGTAAACTGCTAAAATTTTAAAAAGAATTCTGTAAAAATGGAACAGAAATTATGTTGCAGAAAAGGCTGTAGGGAAGTAGGGCTACAGGCAGAACAGATGGCTGTGTAGATGCAGAAAATATTGCAGCAGAAAGCAGACCGCAGGTTTGTGGCGAAAACATGCGGGCGGACCGCGGGTTTGAGGCGAAAACAGGCGAGCGGACCGCGGGTTTGAGGCGAAAACAGTAGGGCGGACCGCGGGTTTGTGGAGAAAAAAGGCGGGCGAACCGTGGGTTTGAGGGAAAAATACACAGTCGGGTCGCGGGAAAAGGGCAGATAGGTGCATCCGGGACGCAGGAAAATGGCCGACAGGGGCGGTTGGACCACAGAAAACAGGATGATTAGCCGCGTCCGGATCGTAGGTAACAGACTTGAATCCGCCGGTAGGGCGCGGGAACAATTCTGAGAGCTGCGGTCTGGTCGCAGGTAAAGGCCTGAAACACGCGGTCGGGCCACGACTGCAGAAGGAAAAAATGTGGTTTACGGCGGCCGAAAGTGACAGCCGAAAGGAAAAAACAAAAACTATTACAGAAAATAAAACAGTGGAGTCGCCAAAACTGTGGCTAGGGTTTTACCCCTAGCTTGTACGAATGAGCACCTACTAAGGAAAATGGATTCCTTAGTAGCAGTTCAATAAAATGTAAACTAAAAGCTATAACAGAAATAAAAACTAAATCTAAACATGTGCATGAAACAAACAACAAAATGTAAAGAATGGGTTTTTATTGATAATACCTCCAATGTGAAGGTTGGTGAAGCCCTGGTCCGAGTAAGTGGCTCCGAGCTTCAAACTGCTCCTTCTCTTTCTCCAATGGTGGAAATGGGCCATAAGGAGGCTCTCAATGGTGAAAGTAGCTCAAGGGTGAGCTACGGTTTCCATAACGGTTTTGGCAGAGTAAGGATGCTTATTATTGTGGATGTGAAATAATGGGTCTCCATCACTTATTTATGGTTTTTTAGTGGTGGAGTGCTGGCCCGTGGTTTTTGGAAACCATATGGTTTAGGGCAGCTTTTTAGGGTTTTTTCCTCTTTTCCTCTTTTTTCCTCATTATTTTATATTTTTTCTTCCCTTTTTGGGGATTTTTCTTTTTTAGAGAAATTTTGGATATTTTTGGAGGAAAATGGGTTTTTTGGCCTTTTGGAGGCATTTTAAATGGTTTTATGGGTTCTTAAGGGAAATATGGTAGGAAAATGGACAAATGAGCCATGTAATGGGGTAGATGAGGTAGTGAACACTTTTTGGGTGTTAACACTCTTCATTCCAAAGTAGTTGGCTTGTTTCCTTTTGTAAGCCTTCTTTTTAAGTGAGGTTGTTATCTAACTTTAGGGAGACCTAGAGTTTGTTTGTGGGGAGTAGAGTAGTTGTCTATTTGCATTGCTTACAGTACTTGTTTGTATTAGTTCATAGGCTGATTTTTTCTTTTT
>LPNX010467817.1:209133-237076 GCA_001517045.1 Pseudotsuga menziesii | reverse complement strand
TTTTTTTTAGGGGCCTTTCACCTACTAGCTTAGGCTAGACTTGTGGGCTAGGAAGTGTAAACTTCCCACAAGTTATAAAACTCAAACGTAGTGGACCTTTCACTAGGTAAATCCTTGACTTTATCAGTGTATCTGGGAAGCTCCTCTCAAATGGGAGTTAAGCACGAGGCCGCGTGGAGGCTTGGACAGAGGAGATATCCCTCTGAATCCTTGTCAAAGCATAAATTAGGACTTTTGCACATCTGGGGATTCTGTCCTAGACAGAGTTTCGGGCTCAGCTACCCTGCCCATGCGTATGAGTCCAGCTTGCGACTGTCCCCCCAGACTGTTGGTATTGCCAAGGTAGCCTTTAGTCTCTTGACATCTAGGGTTCATACACAGGTACACCGGAAGGTTATTTTTGGTTGACCTTGGACGGGCTTGGAAGGTAACCCTTGTGGAAAGTGCAGGAGGGTGGTGGGTGATTCCTCCGCTTGTGCCTAAGAACCACCTCAAGGACGCCAAGTAACTATATATCAGCTTTCTTCTGGAAAGTACATCTTATACCTGTTTGTCTGTTTGGGCTTTAGGAATTTTTTAGTGAGTGCTGTGTGGTTTGTCTATACTTAGTGGGCCTTTAGGTGTCTGCTTAGTAATTTTGGTTGACCATCAACCTCAGACTTTGTCTCTTGTTTTGAATCTATGTCTAACACCCCTTTGAACACCAACCAAGAGATCCCCATGATGGGAGCTCCTTGTCCTATTCCTCTCACAGGGAATGTTGGTGTTCCCTTGATGGCCACCTTGAATCTCCTGGGATTCACCCTAGGGCTACTGGTGTGGTTGTTTTCCACTCCAACTATCCTGAATGCTCCTGATGCTTCTCAAGTAAGCACCTTATATCAAGGGCATCAAAACACTGTCTCCCCTTCACCTATAGTTAGTTCTCCTCCTCCTTCTACCTCATGCGGTGAAAGTACTGACACTAGTAACTGACAGTCTAAAAGGAGTAAAAGAAGGAAGAATAGGAAGAAAGCACATAAGCAATGGGGCACCCGTTCAACCTCTGCAAGTCAAGTTGAACCTCACCACCCAGCATCGGTTGTTTAGGCTGGGGGCACCCATCCAACCTCTACAGGTCATGTTGGATCTAGTCACTCAACCTTTGGTGTTCAAGCTAAGTGCATCCATTCAACCTCTGGTTTTCAAGTTGAACCTTCCTATCCAACCTCTGTTGTTCAAGTTGGATCCATCCATCCAGCCTCTGGTGTTCACGCTGGTGGGATCCTTCCAACCTTTCCAGGTCATGTCAGATCCTGTCACTCAACCTCTGGTGTTCACGCTGAGTGCACTCGTTCAACCTCTGGTGTTCAAGTTGAACCTCCCCATCCAACCTTTGTTGTTCACGTTGGATCCGTTCACCCAGCCTCTATTGCTCAAGCTGGGGGCACACACTCAACTGCTGCAAAGCATGTCGATCCTAACCATTCAGCCTCTGCTGTGCATGTTGATGGTGCCCAGTCAACCACTGTGAGTCATGTTGACACTGTTGACAAGTCTACCCGTTCAAAACATAAGCTCAAGTTTCCTTGTAAGCTTTGTGAGGGAGACCACCTTACTTATAAATGCCCTTCTATTGCTGAGGTGCGAAGAGTTTGGATTCATGGTCATCCCGTTTTTGAACATTATGGAGTCTCTCAACAACCAGCCTCTCTTAGTGGTATTGGACCCAGTCACCCAGCCTCTGTTGGTCACGCTGGGGGCAAACTCTCATCCTCTGCAGTTCATGTTGAGAGAAAACTCTCAGCCACTGCTAGTCATGTTGATACCGTTCAGAAAACTGGTCGTTCAAAGCATCATCTTAAGTTCCCTTATGTGCTATGCAAGGGAGATCATCTTACTCATCTGTGCCCTGTTATCCCAGAGGTGCGAAGAGTGTGGTCCAAGACTCATGGATTTCGTTCTTCTGAACACCCTATAGTTTCTCAACATCCTACTCAACCTTTGGTTGATCAAGTGGTCAAACAAATCTCAGATTTGGTTGATCCCACTCTTCTTTTCGAGAGTGCTCCTCATGTGATTGAACCAATGTCATCTTTGGTCAATCCCACTCTCCCTTCGGAGGGTGAATTTCACCAAGCGGTTGAATCGATCCCAGTATCGATAAATCCCACTCTTCCTTTGGAGAGTGAAGTGTCTACTAGTCACATTTTATTCACTACCAGTTTAGATCTTACTGAACAAGGGGGCACTGAACTTGTTTCAGATCAACCCCCACCAAGCTCTCGGATTGCTTCCTTTGATTGGGATAGCCTAGTTGAGCCGTGCCTTCCTTCCCATGCACCTTTCCAGATAAAGGTCAAAGTTGAACCCTATACAATTGCTCGTTGCATTGTTGATGAAGGAGCCTCAGTTAGTATTTTGTCTGCTCGTGCTTGGCGAGGTATGGGATCTCCTAGCCTTGTGTCGACTGCTAGTCAGTTACTGGAATTTGATAGAAGAATTTGTATAGCTTTGGGAATTCTTGCTCAAACACCTGTTACTTTGGGTGGGAAGACCGTCTTAGTTGATTTCATGGTAATAGAAGACCCCTTGGACTTTAATATGCTCCTTGGACATGATTATGTCTATGCCATGCAAGCTGTGGTGTCAACATTCTTTCGTGTGATGTACTTTAATCATGGCGAAGAAATTGTCACTATCGATCAGTTGGATTTTCTTGATCCGTCTCCTGACCCAACTAGAGACCAGGTCTTTCCTTTATTGATTCCCAGTGTTTCTGTAGACACTACCCTGCCACAGGTGAACTATGTGGCTTCTTGTCATTTGTGTTCAATTTCTACTGAGAGGCAACCTCTGTTTTCATGCTTACCTTCTCGGGATTTGGTCCCAGTAGTTGATCGAGTGAGTCATCCTATACAGATTGTAGAGCCTTCTCTCCACTCTGTCCATCCATTTGAAAGTTCAGATATGTGTCCTATCTCAGATGATTTCCTCCTTTCGGATGAAGTCTTCGTGGAGTCTTTGATACAGTATGACCTTCTTTTTGAGTTGTGATTAAGTCTAACCCTGATTTTCTTAGTAAGCCTTCCCTTTTTCTTATGTTGGTTTTTGTTGAGTCTTTTGATTCTTCATTTGAAAAGAAAGTCAGTGATCCTGATGAGTTTGATTTTTTCTTATGAATTTCTCAGCTCCTGTGATATTGAGTTTGTTCATGCAGACTCTATCTCCCTTGTTGATTTTTGCTTCTCTTCTGAGGTTGATCTTATTGATTATAAACCCTCGAGCCTTGGTCCTATAGAATCTTCTTTAGTTGATTCTGCCTTGACTTTTCCTTTTGTAGAAGATAGCAAAGTCACAAGTGTTTCTGCCAAAGTGACCCGCATCGGATCGTTTCTTCTGATGTTGTTGTTTCTTGGAGACAGGATTATTAGTTAGATTCACAACTGTTTATGGGCCTCACCTTGTTGTTCAAGCTATAATTGCATTTTCATATGCCTTGCTCGTGCTTATGATACTGATGCCGGCTTCCACGCTTTTAGCTCGTTGTATAAGCCCTCATCTTTGTTCTCATCACCTCTTAGCCTTGTATCATTTTGCCTTTGCAACTTGACAACCTTTACCACGAGGAGACATTCCCCGAGTGTCCTTATCTTGCTCACTTTCCTTGCATTATGCATAGGTTTGTTCCTTGTGCTTGGAACTAGTTCCGCCTGTCTCTGACACTTGTCTCCTCGCATTTAGAGCATTCTTTCTGCTCTCCTTCGAGCTCGTTAAAAACAGTAAGGACGCTGCGAGTTGACTTTTTCGGACTCGTTAAAACTTCACAGGAAAGATTTTGAGTTTCTTTAGGCCCAAGTCTGACTCCTTAAAATAGACTTGACTGCCGAGTAAACTTGTCCATTCAGGCTCGTTAAGAATATGTGAATGGGCATCCACATTGGTGGTAGGTTATATCTTTCTCGGACCATGTGGAATAATACGAGAAAGGATCCCTCTCTTTTCTACTGAATTGAGAAGAGTATTCTCATGCATAGGTTTATCTCTTTTTCGGACCCAAGGGACTAAACTTATGGAAAAGGAACCCCCGGTATGAGCTTAGTTTTCTCTTTTTCGTGCTCTGGACCAAAACATGAAAAATATTTCGAGTGTACTTTATGTCTTTGTCATGCTCGTTAAACCATAAAGAACAAAGCATCGAGTTTATTGTTGTAAGCTCCATTTCTCGTAATCAAATGGATCTTTCTTAGTGATCTTGCCTTCCTTCACACTCGTAAAACTCAGGCTATTATATGCTGCTTTTGAAGGAGCGTTGGGTAGGTGGTAATTTAACCTTTTTTGGACCTTCCTGACTAAGTACAAAAAAGGTGCGCCTTTTCTTCTTTGGAAGTTAAGAGAGTTCTTCTTTGGTTTGTTTTATACTTTTTCGGCCTCAGGAGACTAAATTGTACGAAAAAGGACCCCCCTGGAGTATTCTTTGGAGTTTTCAGACTCTCTAAACTATGAAAACATCGTCGAGCATGTACTAGTTTGGGCTCGTAAAATCCACGAATCAGTGCCTTATCAAGCATTCTTCTTTCTTTTCTTCGAGCTTGTCAAAAAATGAATATGGTCCCGAGTTTTCTTTCTTGGACTCGCTAAACCTTTACAAGAAAGAAGGGAAGGGGAAGGTTTATTTTCATGTCTTTTTACATCATGGCAGCAAATCTTGTTTCCTTGAACAAAGCACCAGTTTTGATTCTATCAATAGTTGGGTCCTAGTCTTTTGAATTTATCCTGATTCAGAGTTTCTTTCAGAGTTTCTTACTCCTCCAGTTGGTCTCTTTTCCAATTATATGGGGAATCTGTCAATGTCTCCTACATTGCATATTTGTTTCATTGGTCCTTTTGTGTCAAAAGTTGCCTAAGTCACTTTTGTGTCGTGCTCACTGTTCAAGGATTAAACCTTTGTCGACCATTTTACAGTTGCCTTGACCTTTTGTGTCGGCCATTCTCTGGTATCAGTTCATTACATCATGTCTTCAGCGGTCCTTTTTGTGACATTCAGTACCAATTCCAGATCCAATTAGTCTTTGACTTACCTCGTGTTGGATGATAAAGGATGCCTTAATGCCTTCCTTCCACTGGATCTCTTCCTATCGACTGCAACACCTCTTGCTCTGGGACTGAGATTTAGAGTTTTATGACAGTACCTTGGGATTTGTTGTCCTAAATGGCAATTTACCTCGCTTTTGGGTAGTGGGGATACCTTAATGTCTCCTACTCGATGGATTCTTCAAGTGTTCGACTTCAAGTCCTTGTAATCAAACTTGTTAGAATGTACTAGGTACCTTGGGGACCATTTTCATTAATGGTGGTTTCCCTCGTGTTTGTTAACGGTTTTCATTATTGACCGGTAATCAAACAGCTTCCTCCATGTTCGACTTCAACTCCTTTATTCGCATGGTTAGGATTCATACCTTTTTTGGGCGATTTGGATTGAAGACCTTGGGCTGACCGTAGCATTGTCATTTTGCTATTGCCCAAGTTGCGCAAGACCTTGCTATACTTTATATGACATTTTGCTGAGACATAGATACACCTTGTATTTTTGTGGCTATGATCGATTGTTGAGTATGGATCCACCTTGTTCATTTGTGGCCATGGCTCCTTTAGATTTGATATGGCACCTTTTTGCATATTGAGCGACCATTATAGTTTCATCAGTTATACATATGTTGGATCCGCCTATATCTTTATGGCGATGTTTTGTATATGGACGTGTATGTTCCAGAGATCAATTTTTCTGACATTTATCTCTCTTTTAGGTACCTTCACTCGAGAATTTTGATATTGGATTCTCTGCTCTCTCCAGACTCAGTTGTTTCCTTTATAATGTATTTCGGCTATCGTCTTCCCCTCTAACCTCACACATTAGGGGGCATCTGTTATACACCAGATTGGCACCTCTCCATCCGAGTGCCGACATTCCTCATGTTGGCACACGAAAGGACATCTATGGATTGAGGTTTGTCCATAACACTATAGCTTGGCTTATCATGAAATACATTCTGCCTCTATCCAGCTAATTACCTTGCCACTTTTGACATGTTAGGATGTATTCGCGACTATCCTTCTATACAACTCGTGAGTCATTCACGGGTCTCCTTTGTAGCAAGTCGCGAATCTATGTATTCGTGGGTTGCCCTTGTTCATAGTAGCGAATCATTCATGGGTTGCTCTACTGCATACCCATGAATGTGTCTCTTAGCATTTAAACCCAAAAAATCGCGTTAAGTAGAGATTAGTTAAGTTATTTAACTTAATTTCCTTAACTGCTGTAACTTCTTCAACCTGGGAAACTACCTTATTTCACCCATATAAATAGAGGTAGGAAAGGCCATCAAGGGGACTTGGAATTTATGCATTGTTATGCTGGAGGAATTGGGACTCTCTTTGCCCACACTTTGCCCTAGAGATCTTCCCCTTGTGTTGTAGAGCTTGGAGGCTGAGTTCTTTGGAGAAGAGAAGCAGCAGAACCAGATCAAGATTTCGTGAGGTTCCAAACTTGAAGAGAAGGTATACTTGTACTTGTTTTCAAGATTAATAAAGATGTGATGTCCTTCTTCTTCCCAAATAATTGTTCAATGTGTGATTGAATTTCTGTTTATGATCATATTATAATGTTATTCAGAGCATTGTTTCATATTCATTTGATTATCATTGTCTTATATGTGGTCATAATGGTTTGAGGAAGGTATAACTTGTTTTGCAGGTCTCTTGGAGCGAGAGGAGCAAGAAGAGGGTTGAAGAGAAAGCTTGGGTCAACCTTAAGTTAGTCAGGTGTGGACCTTTCTCATCTCTGAATCTTGTTTATATATACTTGCTGAACATTGTGCATCTCTCTTTCAACCCCAGTACGTTGATGGCCTCTTAAACCCTAGCCATAGGACACTTTCCTTTACAACAATGATTGGCTGAGAAACATCAAAATGGACATCGTCAAGACCCTCAAAAGAATTTTGTTTCCTAGAAGAAACTTTAGAACCAGGCCGATAGGAGAGTATGACACTGTGAGCTTAAGGACCCCGTACAAGTTCATTTCCTTAATGCTCAACATAATTTTTGGAAGAGCGTAATTCCGCATCCAACGATCTCTCCCGAACAAAATTTGAGTAAAAAAACAGGGAGATATGTCAAAAATACAAACAAAAAAGTAGTTTTTTTCTTTTCTTCTTCCAAAATTAATAAATATTATTTTATTATTTTAACTATTATTTTATTAGTTCATTTTAGAAGGACCATTTTGAGTTGAAATTTCCTCTAATGGAGTGTCCCAAAAGAGGTCAGAATTTTACATGAGCTCAATACTCATTGATTGCATACTATGCAATCAACCTTTCCCTGGCCTAAGGTGCATCTGGGACAGGGAGAGGATGCCTGTTTACTCTGCATACAAGCCACTGTGGGCTCACAAGTACCATAATCACTACCGAGAGGTATGTGAACATTTTATCATGCCATTGTATACTCTCATTTTCCTGAAAGAATGTGACTGCATGTCAGAAGAGGCATTGCAGGTAATTGAAGAATATGCAGATTATTACCTGATTGAGGATGGGCTCTACTTCAGAATGTCTGGGGGTTCCAGAGCACCCTCACTACTGCCCAAATATGCCACAGACTACATCATTCATAAAGAGGTAGTTAGGAAAGTCTTCCTGGATGGCATAGGAAGCTTTTTATTTGAACATAAGAAGGCTGCCTATCCGCCTTTGCCTTTCAAGTTAAGGAGTTATAAGTTTACCAGTGTAAAGAAAGTAGATGAGTTTGTGGAAGAGTTGGATAGGTTTCATTTTGGTGAAATGCCCTTTTACAGGAATGAATCCCACCACAAAGTGGCTGAACACTGCAAAGAGAACAACGTCCATTTAGAATACACTCACCATTGGGACAGAGAAGAGTCTGTCTTCCGCAGTGCATTGAACATAAAAGCCTTGAGAAAAAGGTTCAAAAAGAATATCACCACCAAAGGTGGGAAGGGGTAGGATGAAAAAGTAAAATCCAATGAAGAAACAAGGAAAAGAAATGAAGAAGCCCAAAGGTTAGCCCAAGAAGTTGAAGGGTGGCTGAAGGGAGAAGAGGAAGAGAAAAGAAGAGCTGCACAAGAGGCAGCCAGGAAAGCAAAGGAAGATGCAAGAATTGAAGAAGAAGAAAGGAAAAGGAAGCTTGATGAGGAGCTTCAAAAACAGGAGGTAGAGAGGATGAAGCTGACCCAGACAACAATAGAACAGTCAGCCTCTAACACAGCTGACATCCAGACCCAGGACGTGGAGAACCCAGAGGTTTAGGACCCATAAGTACCGGCTGTCAGCACACCTGGGAAATCTATGGCCTCCACACTTAAACTGGTCCCCTTTGAACAGAAGATAGGGGAAGAAGTCCCTGATTTCAATACTATCTTCTATGACAGGGTGAGAAAGAGAATAGTGAAAAGAACTGAAAAGAAGTTTGAAACAGGAGGTCTGTCCAGGAAGATGATAACCGATACAACCGTTGTATACAGAACATACCGAGATCCTAGATTCACTATTAGAGTAGGAGCTGCATTGATCCACGCTTCGGAGGATAATGTAGACAAAATAATGACAGATCTGGAGCAATCTAAAAAGTCTTCTTCTCAACTAAAAGACACATTAAGAAAGGAAAGAGAAGAAAGCAACAAGTTGAAGAGAAATTTTAAAGGCGTGCAAAAAGAGGTGGAGTCTTCAAAGGCTGAACTGCAGGTTCTCCAAGCAGAGAGAAGATCTATGGAGACTACACAAGAGTGTCTGGAGAAAATGTAGTAAGAGTATCAAGAGTTAAGGGCGGAGAAGGAACAGCTGCTAGGAAAGATAGAAGACTTAGAGCTGCAAAAGACCACCTTGGAGGCAAGTGAGAAGCAATCTCAAGAACAAGAGACAAGACTTCAAGAGAAGATTGCTTCTCTAACAGCAGCTTTAGAGGAAGCAAAAGAGCAGCAGGTTAGTCTCCAACCACTCAAGGAACATGTGCTGGCACAAAGGGCCAAGATGCTTCTGCTGCAGACTGCCATAGAAGAGGAAAGGTGCAAGGTTGTGCAAGTAGATGCTCGATTGGAGGAGATTCTGGAGACCTCCTCCTATTTTGTTGATAGATCTCAGGACATTCTAGAAGTCCTGACCACAAGGATGGCAAGGATAGAGAATGATGAAGAAACTCCTGCAAAGCTGCCCTCGAAAGATAGACAGGCCTTAAAGCAGGATTACGACTTATTAGAATTTTCTATTAACACAACCGAGGAATTCAAAAAGGCTGTTAGAAAGACGAAAGGGGCATGTACATAATTCTTCATAAGGCTCCTAATTACCTATAATCGATGCCAAGTAGCAGCTGAGCAGAGAATAGAGGCTTTTCCAGACCACAACTTGTTTGTGGAGATTTTGCAAAAAAGATATCAAGAGGAGGAAGCAAAAATACTGCACATTAAAGCTCTCGACGACCAGATCTTAAGGAATGAAGTAGATCATTCCGCAGTCAGTGTGCAGCTATTAGAAGATCAGCTTCATTTGAGTGCAGCCAGAATTGAATCCATCATGAACCAGGCTACGAAATTCGAGATAAACATTTATTTTTTGGAACCTTCTGATTATGAAGGCATCGCCTCAGAGGCTTTAGCTTGGAAGAAGTTTCTAAATGCTCAAGAGGGGCCCTCTTCATGAATGATTGCCCACTTTTGTAATATGTAACAATTTTGTAAACACTTTATAAAAATGAAATTTTGGGAGGTGAAGAGTTGGGGAATCCCAAAGGTTATTCGTGGGTAGCCCAACAGTCTTCTTCCTTTTGTATAAATATAGAGGACCTAGAAGAAGAAAGGGCTTTTTCCCAGTTAGACAAGTAAAGAGATATTGTAAGAAGAACTACTTTTTTTTTGCAATAAATAATTATTGTTTTCCTATTGGAGAAAGATTGGTGGGACGTTCAAATGCATGCTATGGATTGGTGGAAGATGAACTATTTCATTTTCCCAACTTTTTCCATTAACTGTGAGATTGTTCTAACTCTTAGAGCCTATGTTCTTGTTTGAATGATTTCTGGTTTATTCTGTGAAACTACCACCATGAGTAATGGATACTGTTCATAAGCAATTGGCTAACTGATTGTCTAAATATCTTTAATCGTTCATGTGTTGTGGGAAGGAATATCAACTGCCTATAATTTCTCTTTATAATGCATGTACAATATACATTACTCATTGATAAGTTACATTTCAGCTCCCCGGGGATAGGTAGATAGTTAGTTTTACTTTAGTACTGCATATGTGATTTAGATGCTCGTGAGTTCTAAGACGAAAGGTAAGAACCTGCGCATCACTTTGTGACTACTCCTTGCATCCTTATCACCCTGCATTGTTAATTAGGCACGTGCATTTCATCATTAAGTCAAAAAATACAAAAAATATACATGGTGGACCGGGCCGCAACCGGTAAAACCTTTATTTTTTGTTACTTGACTTACGGTAGTCGGACCACAAACTGGACAGATTCCCTACACCAAATAGTCACGGGCTAGTTGGGAATGTTGACTGGGGAGAATCCCTTGCTGTTGTTGCCTGCGAATTTCAAGGCCTCAACAGTTTCTAGCACTAGAAGGAGGGACGCTAGTGAATGGCTGGCCGTGGAAACCTATTTTTTTGAGATTACCCCACCAGTAGATATTTGGAAGCTTTTGACCTAACCCAAGTACTTACAGGCTTTGGTTCTGCCTTTGAATCAAGTAAGCCCGGTTTCACCTTTTGTTGCTCCTTATTCAAACTCCTGTTCTTTCACCTTCACTCATGGCTGGTATAAATGTGAACCAGCCCAACCCACCACCGGCTTGGAGATCTAGATCACCTTTAAATCTAACACCTCCATTGCATAACCTACCTCAAGCTTTTGAGAAGTTGCTACCTAAGTTTGATCCCGATGAAAAGATTGTTGTAGATGACCACTTGCAAAGTTTCTATTTGGCAATAGAAGGAATGAGGAATGGGGAACACGAGGATGTGGTATGTAGATTGTTCCCACATACCCTTAAAGGAGCAACAAATTCCTGGTATTTTGGTTTGCCTGCAAACTCTATTCTCGATTGGAACACCTTCGAAAGGATTTTCAGAAGTAAATACGCAGCCCAAAAGACACATGCCTCGCTAATGAAAGGTCTTGGTTTTTAAAAAAAAGAGAAAGATGAGAAGGTGCATCATTTCACTCAAAGGTTTTCAACATACCTAAAGAACTTTTCTGAAACTGACAGGCCCTCAGACAAGGTCTTGATTGAATATTATACCTCAGCCCTAGGACCTGAGCTAGCCATGTTTGCCAAAATGAAAGCTAGACCTACGTTGGTAGAGACATATGAAGAAGCAGAAATGGTGGAGGCTGAAAAGGAAAGTATAGAAGATTATACCGAGCAACCTGAAGAAAGAACTACCAGGAGAAGAGCCTTATTGCTGTCTAAACCTAAAGAAAAGCAATCACATGATTTTGAGGGAATGCTGAAAATGATTCAAAAAATATCCAACTGAATAATAGATCTGGAGAAAGAAAGGGAAGTTCATAAAAATTATAAACCCTACTACCCAAAAAGGGAGAATAACAACCAACTAAAGATCCCTCCACTTAATTCAGCATCAATGAATATAACAGAGGTAGGGGGGGACAATTTCTGTGCTTTTCACCAACAACCTCATTATGCAAAGAAGTGTCCTCAATGGTTAAATTCGATGACATTGGTAATGAACCAGCTTCTGGACTCCAAATTGACTAAGGACAGTGGTAGAGAAGAAAAGAATAAACAGACCATAGAGAAACAAGATAATGATACCATGTTTTTATGGGATGGTGTCTCGCTGTTCGACACAGAAGAGAGCACTCTTAAATATGAATACACACCAGTAGCAACAAAAGATATAGATATGATAATTAAAGATAATGCAACAATTTCAAATATTAAGAGGTTGCAAACGAATGTCAAGAGACAGATAAATGCCAGTGTTGAAGATAAAACACCTAAAGTCACTACAGTCAAACAGGAAACAGAACAAATAGACAAGCATGCCAAACTTATAGAAGGACAAGTAGATGTTAATGAAGGAAACACTAAAAAAATTAAGGATCTTAAAGAAGAAGTACCCACTAAAAACCAACCGGGAGAAGAAGACATTGAACCAAGTTGGGAAGAAAAAGATAAAACTCCGCCTTTTCTTTTGACTCTAGAAGTGCTGAATTATAATGTGCATAATTGCTTGGAAAATTTTGGATCATCGGTAAATGTTATGCCACTTGAAAGTTTTCAAAAGGATTAATGGGAAGCAAGAGCCCACAGCCTGGGAGGTAGTGCAACTAGATAGAACAAGTGTCAAAGTAGTGGGAGAAATGAAGAATGTTCTCATACGCTTATCTGCAAATAATAAGATATGTCAATTTATTGACATTATGGTGACTGACATACCAGATGGATATGGGATTATTCTTAACTGAGATTGGTCTGCCAAGTTAAAAGGCTATTTTGCTTCAGACTGGTCTCATTTATGGTTACCTCTTAAGGGTACCCCAAATCAGATTAAAATTTTGAGAGAACCTTACATGAAGCATACTGTCACTAAGCTAGGGGAGGATAATGAATCTGCTAATTTTGTCCTGGGAAATTATCTAACCGAATTTGAACTAAGATATCATACCTCAGGAAAGGCTAGTTCCATGATTGAAGCTCAACCTGAGTTCCTTCAACTTCCTTAGGCTGATAAGGATGACTGTAGACTAGTAGACATGGTTTCAATTTCAAAAAAGGTACAATTAGACCATGGATAGGCTTTGGCCTACACTACAGCCTAGCCCTTTAACTCATTGGATTGAAAAGTTTTTTAGGGCGGGCACACTTTTTTCTTTTTCTGCTTTGTACATAAATAAATTGATGTTGTTTTCTTTTGGTTTAATGCTTTGTTGCTAGTTCTTTTTATTTTGAATAAAGAGGCAAACTTTTGGCTGCAATGGAAACATCAGGGTTCTTAATTATCTAAAATCTTGAGCAAAAGACTGTGCGTTTAACCAAGTGAATGTTTTCTAGTGGGGAGTGTTCCTAATTGGCCATGCATTCATTTATGTCCTACGTAACCCCTGGTAAATTAATCAGAATTTAGAGGTCCGGAATACTATTTCGAGGCTCCATCCATTTCACATCTAAAATTTCCAAGGGAGTGATAGCGAAGGACCCAAAGAAAGGAAGCAAGGTAAACAGTGTATCATATATAAATGATCCCATGCCATGATTTCAGAAAATCCTAAAGGCTATCAAGAGTCAAAACTCCTTAAAGAAACAATGCATATCAAAGCAAAGTATCAAAAGCATGAATTTAAACTTGCCAAAAGTTCTTCTCCATCTGTGAGATGAAAAGTAAATTCTTCTCTCACACAAAAGGACACTATGGATAGAGGAGCCTGAATAAAATTCAGAAAGAAAGGCAGATGGAGGACTCAAAAGAACTAAAGTTCAAATGGCACAAAAGTGCAATTGGCATGGGAATGAGGAACAAAGGGATAGTGCTGTTTACCATATTTTACAATCCTGTGGTGTCCGAGCTAGAAACTACCTAAGGACAAGGGTTAAATATATCTCACTTATTAGGCCTCAAAAGAGTTATCCAGACTTGCAAATATTTTGAGTGTTATCACTACCCAAAGAATGAACTGCTTCTCAATGGTTGAAATGCATAGCCAGCTTAGGAATACGAGCCTCCAGGAAAATTCAATTTTTGAGCTAGACAGAATTTTACTGGGAAGAAGTTAAGTCAGAAATCTGGGGTTCACCAGGTAGTTGCCAATTGTTGCAGCTGCAACATTTTCCCAAAATTCAAAAAATTTCGGGACCCTCGTTTTGCTTATATTGGTTTGATTTTCTCCTTTGATTTGGGTTTAATGACTCTTCCGAAAGTATTTTTCCTAATGCCAGAAATGATCCACCACTTGTTTAAGTTTACCTTTTCCTTTGAATGCATTTTTCAAGTGTTTAAGTCAGAAGTTTATCTTCTTGCGCTCATGCCGTTGCAGAGAAATAATAAGCTTTAGTCTCGATAATTTTCTCTGATGTTTTTGTCTCAGTCAGCTAACTTTTGGTTTTGCGTCGGAACATCTTGTTACTACATTCTCCGTAGTTGTAGAAGGTAGACTATGAAGCCCCCCGATTATCGCATTGATTTTTTCATACCCCACTTGGTTGTTTCGTCGATCCTTAAGCTTTGAGCTTCCTCCATTATGGCTGCGGAAGGAACTATATTTCCGGTCTTTAAATTGATTTTTCCTCCCACTTAGATTTTTCCTATTGTGGGAGGTCGTGTCCTTTATGATTCCGCTGTTACAGTTCCTTATTCCACTATCACTCCGACGTTTAGTCTTGCGAGCTCTAACGTGTTATTGACTTCCCTCGGATGTCTTGGCGGTTCTCTTAGATGATCTGCCACCCGATGTTGTGGGAAGAGATGTCCTTGTGACCTCCGATCCTTTTGTTTCCGCCGTTCGATTTTTTCTCCCACCGCTTGTCGTTGAAAATATATATATAGGGTCGAGTTTGATTATTCTATTGCTATTTTGACTGTCGTGCACTGTCATTTTCGTGTGCTGTCATTCGCTCAAGCTCACTGGATCCCCCGTTGTCGGTGTACCCTCATTTCCAGGTGGCTCAACCGTGGAAGCTTAACAGTCCTCATCACGTCGGTTGTGCAGCAGTGCCAGGTAGGCTCTATATGCATTATCCCGTTCCGTTCAAGCGTTTTGATGATTGTTCCATGGTTAGGCTGGTTTCACGGCCGTTTTCCCTTGGCCCCGTCATTTACGTGCATATATAGTGGGGGCTTGTAGCATAATTGTCAGTGGGGGCATTTTTTGGCCCACATGGCAGTTTCCCTCCATGGCTATTATGTGTTTCGACCCTGCGCTTGGGGATTGGGGAGATTGGTGCAGATGGCCATTACGCTGTCTGCACTAGTCTGCCCTGTATTATGATAGGTCTATAGGAGAATTTTTTTTTATGGCCTCCCCATGTGAATTTTGGACTGGTTGCTCCCTCTCATGTTGATGCATCCTCAAACCATTCCGCGTTTACCCTGCTGCTTCGAAGCAACCCGGTTCGCGGTCGGTTTCGAACCCAAGCTAGTTGGGGGTTGTATAACACCGTATAACCATAGACAGACCATAGACGATGCACAAACAGTGTTTTTATTGAAAGCACATAGTTAAAAAACTTGAATAAGTTTCCCTGTTATTCCCTGTTAAAAAACTTGAATAAGTTTTCTTCATTTTAATGTAGATTTGCTTCCCACTCGAGTTTTGTTGGCGGAACTATTTTAGTATTAGATAGAAGTATTATACTACACATATTTGCTTCATTTAATTAATTTTCATCATGTTGAACACATATGAGGTAAAACACTGCACATTGTTGTCTCAATCTTTGCAACTTATCCGAAAATGGCCTAATGATTATAATTTCATATATGACAGGGAGATTCCGCACTCAAAATGTCGAAGCGACAAAAGAAGAAGGTCCCTGTGGTTGAAGAGGATCCTGACATAGAAATTATCACCAAAACTGAGTATATTTATGAGGACACCAAGTGTATAACTGGTGTAGAGCCTGAGTACCAGTGGGGAGACATATACAGGTTGATCATGCGCCGAGAGGTGCCTGATATGTTCTTGGAAGAAGAAGGAATATACACCAATATAGAAAGATCTTCACTAATGAAGATTTCCACAAGACCAGAGCTCCTTCCATGCTCTGAAGTAATTGGGTGGATTCTACCCAGGGCAGATGTAACCACTATGATCCTTGAGAATGTTGACAAACAAGGCTATGCTGCCTCTAGCCTTGGCCTACCACCTTCGAGAAGCACAAATATTCTTGACTGATGATTGGCTGAGAAACATCAGAATGGACCTCGTCGAGACCCTCAAAAGAATGATGTTGCCTGGAAGAAACTTTAGAACTAGGCCGACAGGAGAGTATGACACTGCGAGCTTAAGGACCCCGTACAGGTTCATTGCCTTAATGCTCAACAAAATTTTTGGAAAAGCGCATGGAAAAAGCTTCAAACTGGAGTGGATGCCCATTATTTTTTATGTTGCGACCCAGGGGACCATTTTCAACTGGGCCAACATAGTGTCAAACAGTCTTTCAGCCTGCTTAGCCTCAGCTTTGGGAGGAGTGTCCCAAAAGAGGTCAAAATTTTACATGAGCTCAATACTCATTGATTGCATACTATGCAATCAACCTTTCCCTGGCCTAAGGTGCATCTGGGACAGGGAGAGGATGCCTGTTTAATCTGCATACAAGCCACTGTGGGCTCACAAGTACCACAGTCACTACCGAGAGGTCTGTGAACATTTTATCATGCCATTGTATACTCTCATTTTCCTGAAAGAATGTGACTGCATGTCAGAAGAGGCATTGGAGGTAATTGAAGAATATGCGGATTATTACTTGACTGAGGATGGGATCTACTTTAGAATGTTTGGGGGTTCCAGAGCACCCTCACTACTGCCAAAATATGCCACAGACTACATCATTCATAAAGAGGCAGTTAGGCAAGTCTTCCTGGATGGCATAGGAAGATTTTTATTTAAACATAAGAAGGCTGCCTATCCCCCTTTTCCTTTCAAGTTAGGGAGTTATAAGTTTACTAGAGTAAAGAAAGCAGATGAGTTTTTGGAAGAGTTGGATAGGTTTCATTTTGGTGAAATGCCCTTTTACAGGAATGACTCCCACCACAAAGTGGCTGAACACTACAAAGAGAACAACGTCCATTTCGAATACACTCACCATTGGGACAGATAAGAGTTTGTCTTCCGCAGTGCATTGAACATAACAGCCTTGAGAAAAAGGTTTAAAAAGAAGATAACCACCAAAGGTGGAAAGGGGTAGGATGAACAAGCAAAAGCTGATGAAGAAACGAGGAAAAGAAATGAAGAAGCCCAAAGGTTAGCCCAAGAAGCTGAAGGGTGGCTGAAGGGAGAAGAGGAAGAGAAAAGAAGAACTGCACAAGAGGCAGCTAGAAAAGTAGAGGAAGATGCAAGAATTGAAGAAGAAGAAAGGAAAAGGAAGCTTGATGAGGAGCTTCAGAAACAGGAGGCAGAGAGGATGAAGCTGACCCAGACAACGACATAACAGTCAGCCTCTGACACAGCTGACATCCAGACCCAGCACATGGAGAACCCCACGGTACAGGACCCAGAAGTACTGGCTGTCAATACACCCGAGAAGTCTATGGCCCCTGCACTTAAACTGGTCCCCTTTGAATAGAAGATAGGGGAAGAAGTCCATGATTTCAATACTATCTTCTATGACAGGGTGAGAAAGAGAATAGTGAAAAGAACTGAAAAGAAGGTTGAAACAGGAGGTCTGTCTGGGAAGATGATAATTGATACGACCGTTGTATATGGAATAGACCGAGATCCCAGATTCATTATTAGAGTAGGAGTTGCATTGATCCACACTTCGGAGGATAATGTAGAAAAAATAATGACAGATCTAAAGCAATCTAAAAAGTCTTCTTCTCAACTGAAAGACACATTAAGAAAGGAAAGAGAAGAAAGCAACAAGTTGAAGAGAAAATTTGAAGGCGTGCAAAAAGAGGTGGAGTCTTCAAAGGATAAACTGTAGGTTCTCCAAGTAGAGAGAATATCTATGGAGATTGCACAAGAGTGTCTGGAGAAAATGCAACAAGAGTATCAAGAGTTAAGGGCGAAGAAGGAACAGCTACTAGGAAAGATAGAAGACTTAGAGCTGCAAAAGACCACCTTGGAAGCAAGTGAGAAGCAATCTCAAGAACAAGAGACAAGACTTCAAGAGAAGATTTCTTCTCTAACAGTAGCTTTAGAGGAAGCAAAAGAGCAGCAGGTTAGTCTCCAACCACTCAAGGAACATGTGCTGGCACAAAAGGCCAAGATGCTTCAGCTACAGACTGCCATAGAAGAGGAAAGGTGCACGGTTGTGCAAGTAGATGGTCGATTGGAGGATATTCTGGAGACCTCGTCCTATTTTGTTGATATATCTCAAGACATTCTGGAAGTCCTAACCGCAAGGATGGAAAGGATAGAGAATGATGAAGAAACTCCTGCAGAGTTGCCCTCGAAAGATAGATAGGCCTTAAAGCAGGATTACGACTTATTAGAATTTCCTATTAACACATCCAAGGAATTCAAAAAGGCTGTTAGAAAGACGAAAGGGGCATGTACAAAATTCTTCAGAAGGCTCCTAATTATCTATAATCGATGCCAAGTAACAGCTGAACAAAGAATAGAGGATTTTCCTAACCACAACTTCTTTGTGGAGATTTTGCAGAAAAGATATCAAGAGGAGGAAGCAAAAATACTGCACATTAAAGCTCTCGACGATCAGATCTTAAGGAATGAAGTAGATCATTCTGCAGTCAGTATGCAACTATTAGAAAATTGGCTTCATTTGAGTGCAGCCATAATTGAAGCCATTAAGAACCAGGCTGCGAAATTCGAGATAAACATTCATTTTTTGGAACCTTCTGAGTATGAAGGCATCTCCTTAGAGGCTTTAGCTTGGAAGAAGTTTCTAAATGCTCAAGAGGGGCCCTCTTCATGAATGATTGTCCACTTTTGTAATATGTAACAATTTTGTATACACTTTATAAAAATGAAATTTTGGGAGGTGAAGAGTTGGGGAAGCCCAAAGGTTATTCATGGGCAGCCCAACAGTATTCTTCCTTTTGTATAAATATAGAGGACCTAGAAGAAGAAAGGGATTTTTCCCAGTGAGACAAGTAAAGAGATATTGTAAGAAGAACTACTTTTTTTTGCAATAAAGAATTATTGTTTGCATGTTGAAGAAAGATTGGTGGGACATTCAAATGCATGCTATGGATTGGTGGAAGATGAACTATTTCGTTTTCCCAACTTTTTCCATTAACTGTGAGATCGTTCTAACTCTTAGAGCCTATGTTCTTGTTTGAATGATTTCTGGTTTATTCTGTAAAACTACCACCATGGGTAATGAATACTGTTCATAAGCAATTGGCTAACTGATTGTCTAAATATCTTTAATTGTTCATGTGTTGTGGGAAGGAATATAAGCTACCTGTAATTTCTCTTTATAATGCATGTACAATATACGTTATTCATTGATAAGTTACATTTCAGCTCCCCGGGGATAGGTAGATAGTTAGTTTTACTTTAGTACTGTATATGTGATTTAGATGCTAGTGAGTTCTAAGATGAAAGGTAAGAACCTACGCATCACTTTGTGACTACTCCTTGCATCCTTATCACCCTGCATGGTTATTTAGGCACGTGCATTTCATCATTAAGTCAAAAAATACAAAAAATATACACGGTGGACCGGGCCGCAACCGGTAAAACCTTTATTTTTTGTTACTTGACTTACGGTAGCCGGACTGCAAAACGGATGGATTCCCTACACCAAATAGTCACGGGCTAGTTGGGAACGTTGACTGGGGAGAATCCCTTGCTGTTGTTGCCTGCAAATTTCTAGGCCTCAACAGAATTATAAAACATGTTATTTATATTTGGAATGGAATTTTAATGATTCTATGAGTTGTGGATTTAATTATTCTAGCGATTCATAGAATTACTAATCAATTCGAATGAGTAGAATTATATAGTTTTGTGAGTTACTTAATGGAATCTATATGGGAGGAAAGTTATTGCGCTGAGAGGCACATTCTACATCCCAGTATGGGGGGGATATGTAACTCCTTCTGTGCTTATAATCGCTTTATAATCGACTTAAATAAACATAAACGAATAAAAAAATAATTTGAATATGCCAACAAATTAGTAGGCTTGATAAAAATAAAATAAATATCAAAACATAATAAAAAAAATCAATCCAATTATAAATTCATATATGAAGCATGTTGAGATTCACATTTCCTTAACATGCTTAAGCTTTTATTTTAAACTAACTAAATCACATAAACTTTTTCTTTTAAAAACATTGCATAAACTTTATTTCTGATAAAGATATCTCATGATATTAAACACAATTTCTATTATTTTTCTTTCTAATAATTAATTCAAACACAATTGTTAATTTGTTTTCTAATGATTAATGCAATAATTTCAAACCTAAATAAAAAATGAAATATTAACCTAGACCAAATCTTTATTATTACAATGACTATCTATACATTTATGTTATTATTAATTATTTAACAAAATGAAATATGCATCAACCACAATCTTTGTTTTAACTTTAATTTAAAACACAAAAGACTTTTATTGTTAAGTTTAAAAAATTAATATTAAATCAAGGTTTTAAATCTAATATTCGTTTTTAAATTTAATATTCTCTTTATATGGTTTCATTGGGGGGTGTGTAACTCCTTCCTCTCTTATAGTCAGCTCAAATAAAAATAAAGAAATGTGTATTCTTACAATTACAATTTATTCATTGATGTTCTTATTAATTATTTTGCAAAAATAAATTTACAACAGCCACAATCTTTGTTTAACTTTCATTTAAAACATAAAATTCTTAGATTGTTAAGTTTAAAAAATTAATATTAAATCAAATTTTTAAATCTAAGTTTAATATTAGCTTCACATGGTTTCATATTATTCGTTTACCAAATATGGTTCAGTAATAATAATAATAGTGTGGTTTAAGACATTTCAAATGGTTAGACGGTAAGAAAACTATGGTTTCATAATATTTATTTTTAATGAAGAAAATATTTGTTTTTAAATCTATTATTAATTCTATTGGCTATCATTGAAAAAATTTAATGTTGTTTCAAGACAATGTTGTTTTTTTTTCCAATAAATCCAACTAGGGTTTGTTTTTTACATAGTTGTTACCACTTTTTTTCTCTCGTCATTATATATCATTAATAAGGTTATGCTCTTATCATTTTCACATTATAACATTTTAAAAACTAACATGGCATTAAAAAGATTAGTTTAACTCTAAATAAAAAAAAATAAAAAAATGAACTCCTTTAGGTTAAATTTGATAACCAGATTCTAACTAAACCACATTAATCATTGTTTTGGATCTTTTCAAAGTTTTCAAAATATATTCAAGTGGTAGTAGTATTGTAGTGATTTTTCAAACTTCTCAAAAAAAATTGATTTTAAAATATTAGTTTTTATTATAAATCATGCCCAATAATTAATATGCTTCACTTAGAGTTCTCAAATTCAAGACACTCTATCACACTAACTACTCAAACTTTTATCATTCACTCATCACCATGATATAAAAAAATAATGAAATATTGTCTAAATCCTTTGTCTTAAATCCCTTGTAATAACCGCTTAATATTTAAAACCATAAATATTAAAACATTCAAATATTATAACCATATTTAAACATTACTATCATGTGGAAACTGGAGTCAGGTTTGTTTATATATTTTAAACATATTCTTCATTTGGGCGCACAGACAAAAAAACCCTGCAAATAGTATATCAGTTCTTCATTTGTTGCAGTGAAAAATATATCAACCAACTATGTAATGCAAACCTACAAATAATATATCATTTCTCTATTTGTTCCAGTGAAAAATATATCAACCAACTATGTAATGAAAATAATACCTGAGCTATCCAGATAATTGATCATTAATGTTATGATACAAATATTCCCTGTCAATTCACAACAACAATATTATCATTTTTAGTGGATACACAGACTGCAACAATGATTAATACTGGTAACAAATTGATTTGCATAGGAAATAAGAGTCTTAATAGAGTTCCATATTAATATGATATTAATTTGCAAAAATATTACATGCACAATCAAATAATGAAGTGATACCCCTTTGTGTATCATCCATGGAAGTGTGCAATAATGTTAGCATGATAATACATGACAACCTGCCTTTCAACTACACATTATGTGATTTTAAAGACAAAATGGGTGAGTATTGGATTCGATAGAGGGGAAAGGGTTTGCACCTTGAGAGATTTGATCCGTCTCGGCGCTTGGTAGAGCCACATTTAAGATGGAGCTATGCATGAATCCATATGAAATTATATGACCCATGATATTATTTCATTCAAGTGACATTATTCATATATTTCTCTTTATTTGGCATTTGGAAAGTTAAATTGGAAACTAGGTACATTGCGGTGAAGATTGATAACTAGTTGTGGATTGACAACTTTGCTTTCGTAAAAATGGAATGCTACATCCATGTGATATGTTTCTAACATGTTATTGTGATGTAGGTGTATAATTATCAAGTGGTAACCTTTACTTACGGATGCATTTCATTTTGGTTGAGTTATTTAGACTCAATTTCTTGCGGTGAATGTTAACTAGTTTCATTGGAATTGATGGAAAAAATCACCTTGTTTGCAATTGGAATGATCTGGAAATAAACCTTTAATTGGATATAGATTTATTATTAATTATGTTATTAATGTATGTATTCTTTCTTTTGGGTTTAATAGCAAGGTTACAATTTGATTGTGTGCAAGACTAGTTGCTTATATTGAAAAACTATTTAACTAGTCTTGTGGACTCTCTTTCATAATTACCATGATTAATTATTGTAATTTTGGTAATTATTCCTTATTTAAATGTAATTATATGTTATTAAGCCATTGGTATTGATAATCTATGCTTATTTTTTAAATAATTGTATTTTTATAAATGTCATCGTTTGCGCACTAAGTGTCGTTAAGTGTCATAATTAACACATTAATTACTAGTTAACCATGAATAAGAATAATTACCCTTTATAAGTGGTTATCATATCTGGTATGGCTTGGATTGAAGGTTTTATTATGTTATATGATGTTAAGAAACTTTCCCATCTCTTGGATCATTTGTTAGAATAGATATTGAATTTATTTTAATTTATTGGTAATTAAATGGATTTTGTCGAAATTAAATAACGAAAAATAAAATAAAATATTTGTTTTACTAATCCATTGTGCTAAAATTATCTACTATTATCCTTAGAGAGCTAATAATATGCCCCTAATACCCTTTTATATCCCTGTGGGACATTACATATCCTCTAATTTATGTAACTATATAAATTTTTGGAATAGAAAGATATAGAGAAAGGAGTATGACCTCCCATCATTTTCGGGCCTTTTTGTGACACTGTCTATGTACTTTCTCATCTATAATAGCTCTTTTCTTGAATTGGATTGTGTTTGTAACAAAGGTTCACATGTCAATGCAGTACAACAAGGTATTAATGTAATCAAAGTTGAGATAATGCAATTGGGTTACAACACTAGAACTATCTGGCTAAACTATTAGAGCATTTGTGACACATTTCATGTTGCCACTATGAGTCATGACAAAAGTTATCCATTTAATTTTACTTCAATTGTTAATGATTTTACACCTCTTATATAACAACAAGAATTGAGTGGTCATACTTACATAAGATAAGATCATTTTATTAATTTATGTTACCTCCAAAAATGCATGTCCATTTTGGAAGTTTGCATATTTTCTTGGAAAAATCTTTAGAATATGAATCAACACACTAACAATTATCCTATGTTCCAATTGACTATGATGTAAAAATGGTTATAAAAAATAAAATAATGTGAGCCTGCATGAACAAAGGGTATTATGAGAAGAGATGATCAAGGAGTTTTATATATGTAAAACATGAGTATAAATTTGTCTCTATTGTTTGGTTGTGGAATACTTCTTAATTAAAATTAACAATCACTTTTCAAACATTATTATATCAACTAAGGATTGGGATTGTTAATCCACTATCATGCACAATATATGCAAACTATAATCTATGTCTAATGGAGGTTTACTATAATGTGAATTTGTAGTATAAATTGAAATAGGAAGCCAATTATTACATGTTCATTCTATTACATCACTATGAAGTAATTAATAGAACTGAATTTTAATGAAACCCATTATAGCACTATTAAGGTAGAAATAAAAACAAGTATAACAAGTAGAAAACCACACAAAATAATTCATGATAATTACCTATGCTAGTAGATTAGCACATGTTTTGAGGAGCAGGCCCCTCTTCCCTGGGACAAAGTTTTGTAGGTTGAACTCAACAACTAAATAGATAACAACTCCATGTAGCTTAATAAAATGGAACTTAGATTAAAATATAACTCATAAGTACAAGCACATGTAGTCTATATGTTCTCTATGTTATCTCTTGCTCCTCTTCTAATAGAAAAAGTGGATTTTTTATACTCTCTCTGTTCTTGTCTTTATTCCCCAACAAATGCACTAATAAATTTCTTGAGCATATACTATTCTCAAGTTGTTCAATTGATGTACTAAACATGTGTATTTCAAGAGATTGACTAAACATAGTTTAAATACAATGTTTGTTACATATCCAAATCAAGTATGTTTTGGAATATGTTTCTATCCCATGAGCCTCTAACCGATTCCACAAATTTTCTTTATATTTTTCCACATGTCAGTTAACATGCTACAATTCAACATGATCCACATATTTATTGGGTAATATCAGCATGCTACAACCAACATGATCTACATATTTCCTAGAACTATTCCTTCATATATGCAGAGAAATAAGCGAATAATTATGTTTTTTATGTTCTCCAATAGCTAGTATAAGAACATGACAACAACTAGGATTCCATAACATGTAATGTCCCCAAAATTGAAAAAAAAAATTAATGGGCTAGTCAAATACTACCTGAATTGGACATTATTTAAACTTATGAGGAATGTGTCATACTTTGTTTACTGTACTGTATTGTCGTAAGTTGTTCTTACTTCCTTCTTTCATATTTCCCGATGTGATTATAAATGTAATACTATGTTGTCATGATGTTTCTTACTATCTTGTTCTATGGTTATGCACTTATATATATGTGTTATTTCGATTACATACTCATTGGTTATAAAGTTCGATTATTGTTTTATGAACTATTCTGACTTAACTTGTATTGTAAAGGGGTGGAGTGGCGGGACTTGTTTCCCTTATAAACACCTGAAAGGTAACTATTTTATACTTTTCACTACGGGAATTACTTAGTTCTTATGAACTAATGCTTTTCTTTCCTTGTCACGTGTAGGTGCACTTGACGATAGAAACTTCTTATAAAATCGGAACAAGACATACTTCCCGTTTGTCACTAACTCCCAGCTTGGATGACGACATGCTTACAGTTCCATCCCAGTGAATACTATGCCAATTGTTAGTTGATAATTATGCAAGGCTAGATGTTTTACGAGCCTATGTTTTACTGCTTACTATTATTGTTTTTAATGGACTTTATGACATTGATTTAAATGTGGTTGTATTACATCATTTACATGGCACACATTGTATATGGTTTTAACATTTTATACATGGTTCATGGTTTATTATAGTCCTATTTTATAGCTTTCACAATAGTCCTCCATGGAATATTTAATAGGCCATGGACTATGGCTATACCATTAGAGAAAATTTCAACTCAAAATGGGCCTCCTAAAAAATTTAATAAAATAATAGTTAAAATAATAAAATAATATTTATTAATTTTGGAGGAAGAAAAGGAAAAAATACTTTTTTGTTTGTATTTTCGACATATCTCCCCATGTTTTTACTCAAATTTCGATCGGGAGAGCTCGTTAGATGCAGAATCAAATTTCTCATCAAACAAGTACCCACTCAGCATCATCACGTTTTTTTTCAGGTATTTCTTGTTTTGGGGTAGTGGGGTTTGTCAAAAGTATGCTAAGTGGGTGCTCGTTGGATGCGGAATTAAATTCTGCATCCAACAAGCTCTCCCGATCAAAATTTGAGTAAAAACACAGGGAAATATGTCGAAAATACAAACAAAAAAGTAGTTTTTTTATGATACATATCCCCAAATTTATATTAAAAAAGTGTTTAATACCTATACGGTATTTCAAATTTAAAGCAATTTCATTAGCTAACACATGACGACATGGAATTTGAATTAAAGTTAAAAGGCCCATTTTGAGTTGAAATTTCCTCTAATGCCTATGTATTCGATACACATAATGGGTTTTATATGTTGCACAATGATTAAACATGGCTCTACATTAGAGGGTGGCATAAACTATATACTATGGGTTTTGATTTACATTATTGGAGGCCAAGGTGGCGACATTAATGAGATTGGGGATGCGTGGGTCTCAAGATTAGGGTTTGGACTCTCACGATGGTTTGGGTCATTCGCAACAGGGCTGTGTGAGCTCTGTCTCTGGTTTGTTCAGTGGCATAGATATTTGGAGTTTAGCGATAATGGTAGGTATGACTCCCATTCTGGTTTAGCACCGTTGTAAATAAATTGGGGTTTATCCTCTGTCTAGAGATTATGTTGAATTATTTTTACGGCTTGTGTATGAGATTAGCATAGCGTGGTCTGTATGGTTAAAACGTTGTGGTGTTTAGTAAATTAGTGAATCCTAAAGGATTCGATAGGGTGACTTGTAGATGTAAAACTAATGGACTCTACAAGATTTGATCCTAAGTCACGATGGTTGTAAACGATGATTAATTTTAAAGGTTTGTTTGGCATTCATGCCTACAGGAATCAATCCTGCAACCTTTGTTTATTTATGATATGTTTTAAAGAGTTCTGTGCATAACGATGTGGTCTATTTATTATTAATGAGATGGATTTATGTTGATTATTGTTTATTTAAAACATAAAATTCAGACCACTAGATGGTCTCGATATCTTATCTGTATATTCGTTTATGGATTACTTTAGTTAATGAGGAGTGATATTGTTTGTAAACTTGGTTCTTTATAAAATTATATACAGACCCTGAGAGCTCTTCGATGGTTTTAATTTAGCTTTATTACTTCAGTTTAGTGATTATTCTTAGGTATGGAATGATGTGATTATATTGTTGTTTATTAGAATATAGCTTCAGACCTATTAGAGGTCTCGATAGCTTGACTGTTTAGCATTTCATTTGTTATTTTGATTATGGTTTTGTTTATATTAAATAATGGATAATGGTTTGTTTCTTAGGTTCTGTTTTACTATACTTTAATTTAATGTGTTTTATAATTAGTTTCTGTTTAGAGGTTATACTAATTAGTCTTTTTACTTCTAAGTATAGGTATTCTAGCAATATGGAATCTTCCAGTAGAATCCATTAATAAATATACATATAGACTCTATTTAGAGTGGTTCTAGGTCTTAGAAAAAAAGACAAATTTTAAGCTAGGAAATAAAATGAAGAATTAAATTGGAAGAACAAAACCCTTGAATATCTTTAGACAGGAAATAAATTTCAGACCTAGCGGTTTAGAAATGAAACATAAAATATGCTAAATAGGAAATAAATTGCAGACATAGATTTAGAAGTAAATCATAAACCCTTAAGTTAGAGAGCACGAAATGAAGGTTATAAATAAACTGGGAAACAACATCCTTAAATACTAAACCAGAAAATGTACTTAGACAATGAAAGGAAAAAATAAAGAACCTCATACCTGCAAGATGAAGCTATTTCAATGGCTGAAAATCCTACACACTCAATTACCCAACATTAAAAAATTCAAAAACAGATCTGACCTCTGTATAGTTAACCGAATCACTTGGGAACTACCATGTTTCACCCAACCATGACTCGAAACCATTCCTGATTCTAATTTGGATCCCTCGAGCTGGTTCCAACATGCAAGTATCTTAGAGATCCTAAGGTAAGGCTTCCCTAACTAGGATATCGGGTCTAAATCAGTTCTCCTTTTTTCTCTTAGGAAAATGTTCTTTAAGAACTCTCTTGAGAATAATCAGGAAGAATAATGAATCCAAAAATATGGAAGAGATCCCCAAGCCTCTCTTTGGCTTGGGAATTTATAGGAAAACTTTTCAGTCAAAGGGGCAGTTAAATGAAGAATCATTTAATTTAACCCTTTTATTTAATTTAGGAAATTTTATAGGTATTATAATATTTAATTAATTTTTAGTAATAATAA
>LPNX010467817.1:191119-208837 GCA_001517045.1 Pseudotsuga menziesii | reverse complement strand
ATTGTTAACATTTGTCTTTAGGTATCATATGACATGATCCCAAAACTTATGACACTTTCTTCATTAAGGTCGTTAGGTCTACTAGGCTAGGAAACTCTAAACATCCTTGCATGTTGGATTCCCTCGTATAACATGGTATTTCTTCAGTACTTGATGAGATACATAAATTCCAAATTTTATTTAATCACTTATAAATAAGTCAGATGAGATCAATATTTATTCGAGTCTTTTTCACTCGACATAATTAATTCTTTTCAGTAAATTTTAGCACCTGTCTAGAGCCCATACTCAATGCTAAAAACAAGGAGTTTCAAACTTAGTGCAATTCCAGAGCTCCTCACTCAACACTAATTCTATGATGTATTTGTAGGATACACCTAGGGATACAATGGCCAAGGATCTGATGTTCTAGATCTTAAGCTCAACATCAAGTTGGAAGGATTTGGGGCTTATGCCCAACACTTCCAATTTATCTTTTCATGTGCTCCAGAGCTTCATGCTCAACACAAATGTCTCAAAAATCATGTGCTCTAGAGCTTCTCTCTCAACACAAAACATCAATTACTCATGTGCTCCATAGCTCCTCACTTAACAAAAAACATCTCATCAATCATGTGCTTTAGGGTCCACACCCAATAGAAGAAATCATATATATATATATCATATGCAATTGGATTACACCCAATACATCAAACAAATCATCATGTTCATATGCAGTGGGGTCTTTGACCCAATATATCAAAATAAAACATCAAAGTAACATCATAATCAATGGGGCTCATGCCCATAAGTGTTAGGTCCAAAATTGAGATATTACATCCCTCCTTGGTTAGAACAACACCACCACTGGTGTTCTAGGGACTCAGAATGAAATAATGAAGCAAGGAGGGGTATGCCTTTATCATGGTGGCTTCATTCTCCCATGTAGCCTCATCGGCTTCTAAGTGTGTCCATTTCACTTTAAACTGGAATATGGTGCACTTCCTGAGTTTTACCTCTCTCTTGTCCAATATATGAAGAGGTTCAAGAGTAAAACTCCCCTTCAGGTTCCACCTGTAATAAGGACCAATCAATAACATGTTTAGTACCATAAACATATTTCTTTAATAAATATGCATGGAACAAATTATGGAATTTTATGTGAGTGTGTAACGCTAATTCATATGCCACTGGCACTCTCTTGGCTAGTATTTCAAAGGGTCCACAAAATCTAGGTTTTAACTTACTGCACCTTCCCAAGCTCAATGAGCTTCATTTTTCTTTTACTTTCAAGTAGACTTGGTCGCCTATTTGATAATATTTATCGTTTCTTTTCTTATCCGTGTAGCTTTTCTGGCGGTGTTATGCTTCTTTAAGGTTCACCTGGACCTTAGCAACCAATTGTTCCAAGTCCTTTAACAAGTTAGGCCATAGTATGAGTCGATCCACCGAGCACTCTCAAGTAACTAGTGTTCTACACTTTCATCCATAGAGTACCTCAAAGGGACTCATCTTGGAGGAAGTTTGGTATCCATTATTATATGCAAAATCTGCAATATCCAGGTAATCTTCCCACTTGGTGGAGTTGTTCATGACATACATCCTAAGAATGTCTTCCACAATCTGTTTTACCCTCTATGTCTACCCGTTTGTGTGCGGGTGGTAAGCAGTACTAAAGTTCAACTATGTCTCTAATCCAGAGAATAAGTATCACCAAATTTTTTTGGTAAACTTAGTATCTCGATCTGAGATGAATGCCTTGGGAATCCCATGTAATTTGAATATCTCCTTCAAGAATATATCGACAATGTGTACTGCCTTGTAGGTTGACTTCACTGGAATGAAGTGTGATGATTTTGATAATTTGTCAACTACTACAAAGATAGAATCATTTTGTTTCTTACTCTTAGGTAGACTTGTGATAAAATCCATACTAATGACCTCCCACTTCCATTCTGGAATGGGTAACGGCTACAGCAATCCCAAAGGATGCTGGTGCTCATCTTTGACCAGTGACATTTCTGACATTTCATGATAAACAATGCTATGTCGGCCTTTAAATTAGGCTATAAAAAGTGTCTCTTAACGAATGATATCATTTTTCGATATCTCGGATGCCTCGAGTAGGGTTTCTGATGAAATTCCGTGAGGATGCTAGACCAAATGTCCCCTCCTTTCGGAACGTACAATCTCTCCATGGACCATAACAGTCCCATTTCTTCTACCTTATACTCTTTTTGTTGTTGAAACAACCTGTCCTCTTGAACCTTCATGAGGATTTCTACATAGAAAGGGCCAAATTTGTTGGTTGTTCTAATACTCTCATGTAAATATGAATAGGCTTGACTTAAAGTCACCTAATATATCATATGAGTTCGTTGGCTCAAAGCATCAACAATATTTTTCTGTTTTCCCTTTATATGCTTTAGCTCGAAATAAATATTTCAGGCTCATATTGTTTGTTTTCTGAAGGAATTTCCTTCCCATGAGGTAGTGCCTCCACATCGTCAAGGCGTGGATGATGGCCGCTAACTCAAGATCATGTGTGGGGTAGTTCTTCTCATGTTCTTTTAACTTTTGCGATTCATAACATATCATGTAATCGTTCTGCAAGAGAACTCCTTTGATTCCTCCCTTGCTTGCATCTGTGCAAACAATGAAATCCCCATCAAGATCCATGATTCGTAGTATTGTTGTGGTCGTCAAAAGCTACTTAAGGTTTTGAAAAATTTCCTCGCACTTGGTCGTCTATAAGAACTTATTTGCATTCTTTTGAAAAGCGGTCATGGTACAAGCTATTCTCGAGAAGTTCTCAATTAACTTTTGATAATGTCTGGCTAATCCCAAAAAGGATCTAATGTCAGTGACACTAGTAGGGGTAGGACAATATTTTATGGATTTAATCTTTTCTGGGTCCACAAATATCCCCATCTTGGAGATGATGCGACCAAAGTACTGTATATGTGGTTTGTAAAAATCACATTTTCTAAACTTGGCATAGAGTTGGTGTTCTCGTAACAACCATAGCACTATGCGGAGGTGTTCCTTATGTTCTTATTTACTCTTAGAGTAAACTAGGATGTCATCTATAAAGACAAAAACAAATTTATCCATATTTTTACTGAATATACTGTTCATCATACACATAAATTTCATGGGTGCATTGTTCAATCCGAATGGCATTACTACAAACTCGTAGTGACCGTACCTTGTATGAAAGGCATTTTTGTGAATATCCTCATCGAGAATATGTATCTGATGGTACCCAGATTGCAGGTCAATTTTTGAAAAGATATTGGCCCCTCCTACTTGATTGAACAAGTCATTAATCCTAGGGAGGGGATATCAGTTCTTGATAGTCATCTTGTTAATCTAACGGTAATCGATGCACATTCGCATCGTAGCATCCTTATTCTTTATGAAAAGTATTGATGCTCCCCAAGGAGACACACTTGGTCGGATATATCCTTTCTTAATCAAATCCTACAACTGTAGTTTGAGTTCCACCAACTCGGGTGCACTCATGTGGTAAGGGTATTTCGAAGCCGAAACTGATCTTGGTGTCAGTTATATGGAAAATTCTGGGTCTTGTTTCGGAGGTAATCCTAGGATTTCCGTAGGAAATACATCCTTGAAGTCTACAAGAACTAGAAATTCCTCAATGTGTTGTTTCCTTTCTGCTTCTATGTCTTGGATTTTTACTGCAAATAGTTTGGATCCTTTCCTAAAGCACTTCTTTACTTGTAAAGTAGATATCTTCCTTACAGAAACTTTCTTAGGTATGCCTTGAATCTTCACTTGATTCCCTTGGCTATCTGTACACAATATTGACTTGTTTGAGAAATCGAGCATGACATATTGTTGTTCCAACCATTCCATGTTGATAATTATATCATACGATCCTAAGGGTAGGATGTTCAGGTTTACTTTCGTAGGAAAACCATTTAGGTTTACCTCACAATATTTAACTATTTCTGAAACTTTCTGTTTCGTACCTGTGGATAATTGCACCAACGTAGGTTTATCATGTTTAACTTTTCCTAATTTACATAAATCAACAATTTTAGGTGATACATATCTCTGGTAAGCATCGGGGTCAATCAGTATTGAAATAGAATTGTACAAGATCTTACCTTCTATCTCAACCATGGTAGCCTAATGGTCTTCCTGTTGTCCATCCAAGGCTGCATAAATATACGGTGTTCCATCTATGTCCTCTACCGTTGGTTCTTCTTGTAAGTTTTGTGGAATTTGAACCCAAGAGATAGAACAATAACACTCACAAAATTGATAATCAAACATGCAAAATTCACACCAAAGGAGACTGAAATTGGAGCATAACACTAATCTATACTGAGTAAGTGTACAATGGTAAAACTTATGAAGTAATAGGCTAATCAAATAAATAATTACATGAGAGGTTTGAATGCATAAGGATTCTATTCGAAATAGCCAAAAAGCAGGCTTACCAAAACTAGTCAAATCCCCCATAGGTGCATAAAGCAGTTTCCAAATATATGAAGATGCTCACGAATTTTCTAAGTCAAGTGGGAAAGTGAAAGAGGGATGGAAATAAAAATCATACATTCTTTTAATTGGAGAAAATGATGGAGGATGATGTGGGAAAAAAACAAGGCAGCTACACCTAGACTAGCTTTTCCTTTTGCCTTAAAACAACTATAAAGCAAGGAAACTTTCAGAAAAAGTAGATATTTTCTTTAAGGAATCAGGAATAAAGAAAAATTGCTAAAATTGGTTTCTAGTATGTTTCCCAAGCGCTCCATGACTCAGTTTTAGTATGTATTGACTTCTAGGACATGTAGAAGGAAACTAGCATAGAATGGAATCTAGGAATCTAGGTAATAAGATAAAAATGATTAATTAATGTCAAATGTAGGTAACTATGGGTTGATTTTTCTAACCCCCCCCCCCCCCAATCCTAACTTTATGAGTAAATATAAAAAAACTATAGGGCCTAGCAACAAGGCTTAGTCACCCTTTACATACTGCTTGTCCATACATCCAAGGAAAGAGGAAAAAACCCAGTGGGAAAATCCTCCCTTAAACATGGACAAAAAAACAAAATTTTGGAAATCTTGTCATCAATCATGCTTCACAGCATGATCAACAATCCCCAATAGTGATTTGAGATTGCTAAAGGTCTTCTCACAAAAAAATTTGGTGAAGATGTATGCTACTTGTTTTGAAGATGCACAGAAGAGTAGAACAATGGTACCATCATGCACAAGTCATATGATGTAGTGCATATGGATCTCAACGTGCTTGGTTCGCTGCCTTTGAATGAGATGATTGTATATTCGAATGGTGATATGATTATCATAGTAGATAATAGTTGAAAACTCTGATTTAAAGCCACATTCTCCAAGTATCCCCTGCAACCACAAACATTGAGTTGCTGCATTTACAACTCCTCTATACTCTGCTTCTGTAGATGAGAGTGCTATGGAACTCTGCTTCTTGCTTGACCAAATGATTGGCCCTTCTGTAAGCATGAACACATATCTTGATGTAGAATTTTGATCTGTGTTGTCACCTGCCCAATCAATGCCAGTAAATCTAATCAAATCAAGATTGGATTTTTCTTTGTAGAAGATCCCATGAGTTCTTGTTCCTTGAACAAAGTTTAGGATCCTCTTGGCTGCTCTCTAGTGGATCTCATGAGGCTGATCCATTTATCTCGAAGCCACAATAAATGCATAATATAAATCAAGTTGAGTGTGTGTAAGATAAAATAAACACCCAATCAACTGCCTATACAGTGTATTATTTACCATAGGAGAAGAACTTGCTTCTTCAAGCTTAACTCCTGAAAGGAATGGAGTCTTGCTTGGATTGCTATATTTCATGTTGAACTTGATGAGAAAATATGAAGCATACTTGTACTGATGTACATTGATTCCATGTCAGGATTGATAAATTTCGAGACCTAAGAATTGGTTCAACAATCCCAAATCTGTCATAGAAAATGCATGGTTCATTGCATCCTTCAAGGAGGCAATCTCTTTCTTTGAACTTCCTGTAATCAGTAGGTCATCCACATACAAAACAATGATCATTGAAGAACCATGAATCAGCTTCAAATAGACATTAGGATCATACTTGCATCGAAAAAAACTCAGTGACAACAGAAAGCCATCAATATTGGCATACCAAGCCTTGGGGGCTTGCTCGAGCCCATACAATGATTTATTTAACCTGCACACTAAAGATGGATTAGAAACAAACCATTCAAGTTGATATATGTAAATATATTTAGTGATATCTCCATTTAGGAAAGCACACTTCACATCCATGTGATGTACTTCCCACTGCTTCGAAGCTGCAATGGCTAGAGCTAGCCTTATGGAGTCCATATTTGCCACTGGTGCAAAGGTTTCATTGTAGTCAATACCTTGTACTTGTGAGTAGCCATTGGCTACCAATATTGGCTTATATTTCAAAGGTGAACCATCAGCAGCAAACTTAGTCTTGAAGACCCACTTACAATGAACTAGCTTCCTCCCTACGGGAAGATCAACCAGTTCCCAAGTGTTGTTCTTCTGGAGCGAGCTGAACTCTTCTTTCATGGCTGTTTTCCATCTTGGATCATGTGCTACATATTCATATGTATGTAGATCTGATTCAACCATTAGTTAGAACTTCTCAGCAAATAGAGTATCTTTCACACAAAGGGCAGTCTCAAATTGAGATCTAGTCCTCCTAGTGTCATTAGGATTTCCAACTAGTTCCCCAGCTGCATGAATGGTATTTGCTTCCCATTTTGGTATTGTAGGACTATTAGGATCTGGAATAAAGTCATCATTATCAGACATATCAGAATCAACAAACTCATTAGTCTCTTCACTTACAATCAATGGTTCTGGCTCTCCAACTTCAACTGCTGCTAAAGGCTCTTCTTGGAACTGAACACTTCTTTCAATGAAATATTTGTTAGTGCTCAAGTTGATCAGCTTGTACTGTTTTGAATCTTAAGAATACCCAAAAAATAGGCACCCTTGGCTCTGGGTTTTCAAACCATTCCTCTTTTCAGTTGGAATTCTATCCCAAGCCTTTGAGCAAAAAATCCTGAAATGGGTCTCATATGGTGTAATAACCCAAAAATTTGTAAAAATTTAAAATTTTTCTGATAACATAAAATGTTTACAATCGTCACTTCTAAAGGAAATTTAACTGTTAATAGTTAACATAATCAATCTTAAACTAGAACTAATTCGTTTATCAAATTCCAGATATGCATACTTAATTATTCTCTTTCATAAATCATTATTAAAGTTTTGGTTTAGAAGGTTAAGATTTGGAATATTATAAAATGAAACATCTGTTTAAATTTCTAAGTGCTAAAGTTTATTTTACTATTTTTGAATATGAAGGAAATTCAATTAAGTCCGAGGCTTACTTATATTTTTATCTAATGCAGTGAAGTGATGCTTCTTTTACAGGTCTTTTACATGTATGACGTTTTGTAACAAGTTTCCGGATCGAGATTATTATCTCAACTAGCATAAAATAAAATGCTAGTATATTTGTTTATTTTACAGCTTTAATCAAAATAAAGGAGGTATCATTGAACTGTATATTTACATTTTATTTAATTTCTCATAAGTATAAGTAATTGGAAATCTGAACATAAATCCAGCTGTTTTCTACCTAACCTCGACTATAATAGGTACGTCAAATTTCATTTATTTACTATCAGTTTAGGTTGTGTATACCATTCTAGAGAAAGCTAATCTGTAACCAGGTAATTTGATACCTTATTACCTGATACCATGGTAATTCAATAAGTGATTGTCTCAACAACACTCAATGTTATGTAAACTAGGAAAAAACTAAATCTAGGTATAGTCAAAATATATAATGATTGTTATTCATACCTAGAACTAGATATTTAGTGCAAAAGACAATCTACTAATTGTTTAAATACTATCTTGGTAGAAACACAATAATAAGAACATTATATCATTAAACAATAGTTTTACTACTTGTGTAAGGAAAGAAAGGTCCTTTCCTACAAATATATTCAACCTCGCCTTTGCATGACCTTCATTTCACAAGGGGATATGAAAAACATTATGACCCTATAACAAAGCTAAGTTTTAATACTTATATTAAAATTAAAGCTATAAATCTTTTTATACTTGCAGACTTACATATATAAGTGTTTTTAACCAATATTTCATCATAGGTTTTCTATAAGGTCTTTTTACAACTTCTATAGCATATCAGAAGGTGTTATTTATAATATTAACAATGTTAGAAGATTCTTTTGCATAAGTTATTATCCATTAATATGATGCATAATACATAGTTGTAAACCCTAGTTTATACAAAAACTACCACCATTATCATTTTCCTTTAAGATTATAACTTGCATCTTATAATATAGAGATATTATTCTATCGTTGAAAAGGGTTATAACAAGGTTTTTATGTAAATGCTTTTTATTTACAGCCTGCTCCAAGAATCTCCTGAAACTATAGAGTTGACCCACCACTCTAAAACGTATAAAACTTCCACGTGGTCGATGCTTAAAGGTTATGGTTTTTGACTTGGAGGTTCACTATATAACTATTATAAACCCTAAAATTTCACATTTATCCTATCTTTTACTACTGAAATGCTAGAGGAAGAGCCACAAGCTCTTGGTCGCATGAGCCTTGATGCGATTCCTTCTCTATGCCTGTACAGACCTTCCAGCCATTACACTTCTTGTGTGTGTGAGATCTTATTGCCATTAATTTTCTTCTGTGTGGGATTTCCTTCGAGCTTTGATTCAGTTGTGAATTGTGTGGGTTCAAATCCTGGTTCATCATGGTGTGGCCTTGGCTTTGACTTTCTCACTCTTGTCAAGGCTTTCTGGACGATGGATCCTCTTGTTTTCTCAGCATACCCAGCTTATGGATAGGGTTTTTGTTATACCACCTTCTATGTGGCTGAGGTCAAAACTACCCAGTTATAATTTCTTTAAGTTTCAAAACCTTCTCCACTATTTCAAAGCGTTTATTTTCCTTTGTTATTTGAATGCGTTTAACATTTAGTGGGTTTCACTTGTGCAGGTTTTTGAATTGGATGCTAGGTATTGGAAGACACCATAAAAACTCCATGCAAGGATTCCAGGCTTCGTGTCCATCCTGGTATGCCTTGGTCTTACCTGAGGTTTCTCCTACAATGGTTGTATGGGGTTTTTGGTTGATGGTGTTTCGCATGGTTTGGTTTCTACTCGGCCATGGCTACGATGTAGAATGTTTTATTTGGGAAGGCCATAAGGTCGTGACTTGATGAAATTTTTATGAGGCCTTCTCGGTCGTAGCTTGCTTTACAATATTTGTATTTTGGACAGGCTTTTTAAGCCGTGACTTCTGTTTAGAACAGGCCATTAGGCCGTAACCTATTTGGGAACTATAATGGTTTATTTATAGTTTAAGCTAGGTTTTTTGAAATTATTGACTTGTAGAAAGTTATTCGTAAGACTCGATCAATGAGTGGTTACGACTATTAAATGATAAAGACAGTTTGTTTTGACAAATGTCCTGTATTATTTTAATATAATTTACAGTCTTTTGAAAATTCCAATTTTTAGATTCTTCGATGATTATGTTGATAAAAGAAAATGTAATTTCTTTTAATACTATCATAGGGTTTTATTACGGTGTAAATTCCATAATTTTCTTCGATTTTGTTTAAAAGAGAACAAATGTTTAGATAGGTGGTTTCTAAAACAGAGTTTGAGTTTTTTTGTGGGTAAAAACAATTATTTTAGGAAATAAATAAAGAAAGGGTTGATTAACACAACCTGAGTTTTGACTCTGTTCTCGGGTTGGAATGTTTAAATGGTCTTTACTTAAATTGTCTTAGTTTTATAATTGTTAAACAATTTTAATATTGTTTCCTGTGAAGAGTTTATTTAAAACTGTGTACTTATAAAAATAGATAAATGTGTTTGTATAAATGAATAATTGATGTATTAAGTAATTATGAGTAAAAATTGTATTAACCTTCTTCTGTAAAAAGAGAGGAGAATGGAGGTCATAATTGATAATTTCTTCAAATTAGGGTTTTTGTAAGATTTTAATTAATTTTAAATCTTTATAGAGTTTAATATTTAGATGTATTTAAAATTGAATCTTACATAGATTAGTAATGAAATTATTTAAATAATTACCAGCTCTCATTTTATTGTTCCCTGAAGTTATTCCTGCTATTTAGTTTCTATTTTTATAATGTATTTTAATTACTATGTACATTTAGATAATTAGGCTTATAGAAATTGACTTATTTACTATGTAAATATAGGATCACCATTACACATATGGTGTACTAGTTTTAAAATACATTTTTTGGATTTAGATCATATCTGAATTCTTTAAACAGGTTCATTTTAACTAAGGTTCTCCTGCACATTTTTACAAGGAATCTATAAAAAGTAATAAACCTAATCCTGCATTTTTCATTTGATTTAACCATCATAATTCTAATCTAACCTACTGTACTAGAGTACTACCTTCATGAAGGTGTGGAAAAATACGGTTAGGTATTTTTTTATCCATCAGTAAAATTTGAAATTTCTCTAATCATTTTTCCTATTCCATATCTAATCCATAATTTGACTATCTTTTCACAGTAAAAGATTTCATTCAATAATTTTAATAACATAAAAACATAAACATAACATATTATTTCCTAAGCTCATTCCTTCTTGATCCTAAGCATGCATATAGAAATTAGAAAGAACATGTAGAACCTGGAAATGCAGAAGAGGAGACACCAACTTAAGGAACCTATTCCTCCTAGCCAAATCCTGGAGATAGCTGAACTGCAAAACCCAGGACCCCCGAGCCTGTCTACTGGTCCACCTGGTTGAAGTACTAGGTGAGAAAACTGATTTAGTAAACCTCTGCAACTCTACTGAGTATTCAGAAGTAATCTGTTCTACTTGTAGTAGTATGAACTCACCTTAAAATAGCCGCACTAGTTTAGAACTTCAACACTTTTCACTCAAACCAAACTTCTACTAGTCTCCTCCATCGAATTTTCTTGTGCACTAAATTCACTCAGAATTTTCACAAGTGAAGAATGAGCAGCCTCAACTGAATTCAATGGGAAGTTTTATTAGCATGCCTAGGTCTTTTGGGTCAGTTTTCACTTAATGAGCCACCTGCTCTTGTTCCACTTTCTTGGGGAACATGACCACAAAAATAGGGAATTTGCCTCCTGCAACAACTAGATGTAGTTTGAGGATGTTGAGAAGTGTCAATTTTCTCTCAACCCAGCCTATTCCACTAAGTTACCAGTAAAACACTCATTTAACAGCCTCCTTAAGTTGTTGTATCATCTTTGATTTATTAATTAATAAAATATTCAGCAATTACATTTAATTATCCTTGACCCCACTTGGCCATTAATTACAAAATTTATAATAAAAATGTAACATAATGTTTCTTAAAACATAAAATGTTTGTTTGCAATTTGGGGCATGTGACATACACAGCCCATTAAATATAACATTATCCTTGATGTTATTTATTCTTCATCCTCATAATTGCCCTGGAACAGAATTGGATATGCAGCCTGCATATGACTCTCCAATTCCTAGGTGGCTTCTTCTGGACTAAGGTGCTTCCATTGCACCTTCACTTGACCAATGGTGCGATTCTGAAGCAATATGTTCCTGCTTTCAAGGATACAATACAGTTCCACCAGAAAATCTTCTTCGGGTTCCACCTACACATCATTCCAGTTTATAACATGAGTAGCATCATGTACATATTTTTTTAACACAGAGATATGAAAAAAATTATGAACCTTCAAATTTGGCGGTAAAGACAATTGATATGCCATCTGTCCCATTCTAGACAGTTTCTTAAAAGGTCCATAATATCGAGGTGCAAAATTATCACAAATTCCTAATCTCAAAGAACTCTTTTCAGGCCTTACCTTTATAAAGACATGTTCACCCACCTGGAACTCTTTTTGAGTTTGTTTAAGATCTGCTTGACTTTTCTATCTGCCTTGCGCAACTTTTAAGTTACCTTGCACCTGTTTTACAATTAAATCCATCTCCTTTAGTAGTTCAGGTCGTAATACTAACCTGACATGTCTACTGGGTTACTCCATGAGATGGGGGTATTACACTTTCTTCCATACAAAATTTCAAATGGGTTGTATCTTACTGAAGCTTGGTAATGATTGTTGTAAGCAAAATCTACCAGGTGTAAGTAATCTCCCCATTTACCTGGTTGTTCCTTAACATACATTATAAGCATATCTTCCAACACTTGAATCACCCTTCCAGTATTTCCATCCGTCCGGGGATGAAAAGAGGTATTGAAATTTAAAGTAGTGTTCAGGCCTTTAAACAAAGATTTCTAGAAATTGCCCATAAACTTAGGGTCTTTGTCTGAAATTATAACTTTTGGTATACCATGTAAACGAAATATTTATTTCATGAATATATTAGCAATATTAGCAGCCTTGTAGGTGGTATTTACAGGTATAAAATGAGCTGCTTTACTAAGTTTATCAACGACTACCATTATCGAGTCATTCAGATTCTGATTTCTAGGTAGACTTGTAATAAAATCAAGATTGATTATTTCCCATTTCCAGCTAGGGATAGGTAATGGATGTAGTAAACCAACTGGATGGTGGTGTTCAGTCTTAAATTGTTGGCACTCAAAAAACTTGGCAATATATTCTGCCAGTTCATTTTTCATGTTTGGAAAAAAATAATCCTTCAGTAACATGGTTATGGTCTTCTGATAACCAGGATGTCTTGAGTAAGGAGTCTTATGAATTTCATTTAAAATCAGTAACTTAATTTTAGGTACATTAGGTATATACAACCTATTTTTATATAGTATTAATCCTTTTTCATTTAAACTATATCCTGTACTTAAACTTTCAGGTAAATTTTCTGTTACTTTTTCTTGTAATTTTTTATAATTTTCATCCAATATCACTCCTTCCTCTAGTTGTTCTTCTAAATCTGTTTTATACGTGCTGATTGCTGCTACAAAATTTAGTTTTGCATTTCTACTTAGAGCATCAATAACCTTATTTTCTTTTCCCTTAATATGTTGGATTTCAAAATCGTACTCGCTAAGGAAAGCTAGCCACCTAGCTTGCCTTGCATTTAAGTTGGATTGATCCAACAAATATTTTAATCCTTTATTATTTGTCATTAACATAAATTTTCTTCCGATTAAGTGATGGTGCCACATATTCAAAGCATGTATGCCGACAACCAACTCTAAATCGTAGGATGTGTAATTTTTCTCATGAATCTTAAGCTTCCTAGACTCATATGCAATTACGTGTCCTTCTTGAGTTAAAAATACACCTACACTGTCGTTGCATGAGTTAGTGCATACTATAAAATCTTTATTAGGATCAATAATTCTTAAGATTGGTGCAGTAGTTAGTAATGCTTTTAACTTTTTAAAACTTTCTTCACACTTCTGATTCCATTCGAATTTCTTTCCTTTCTTCTGTAAAGAAGTTATGGGATTTGCAATTCTTGAGAACCCTTCAATGAATGTTCAATAGTAGCCAGTAATCCTCATGAATGACCGTACGCTAGTCACGTCCTTTGGGACTGGCCATTCTTTAATTTCTTTTATCTTTTTTGGATCAACTGAGATCCCTTCTTTAGTTGCTACATGGACCAAGTACTATATTTTCAAAGAATTGTGAGAACATCAGCTTTATGCTAAATTCTTCTTTAGACTTAGAATAAATTAGAATGTCGTCAATGAATACCACCACGAATTTATCAAGGTACTTATGCAATACATTATTCATTAAGCACATGAAGATAGCTGGGGAATTAGTAAGCCCAAATGACATAACAAAAAACTCATAGTGACCATATATGGTCCTAAAACATGTTTTAAAAATGTCTTCATCTTTGATTCAGACCTTCTGATAACCAGATCGTAAATCAATCTTTGAAAATACAGTTGCTCCATGTAGCTGATCAAAAAGATCGTCTATGCGGGGCAACGGGTATCTATTCTTAATCTTAATTTTATTAAGTTGATGGTAGTCAATGCATAAGCGTAGAGTACCATCCTTATTTTTAAAAAATAACAGGTGCTCCCCAAGGAGAGACACTAAGTATTATATACTTCTTATCAATAAGTTCCTTTAACTGTTATTTTAATTCATTTAGTTCCAATATATTCATCTGATAAGGGGCCTTTGAGCTGGGCACTACACTAGGTACCAACTCAATAGTGAAGTCTAACTCCCTTTTCGGAGGCAGTCCCAGAATTTCTTCCGTAAATACATCTGAATACTCCCTTAGGATTGGAATATCTTCCATTTTTAGTTTATCTTCATTATTGGTATGTTCTTCATTAATGACAATTACAACAAAGGCTTTAAAACCCTTCCAAACAACTCTCTTTAATTGCAAAGCAAAGATTTTTCTGATACCTATTTTCCTAGGGATTCCTGTTGCGGTTACTGTTTCTCCTTCATTATTTACGCAAGTAAAAGTTTTATTGAAACAATTCAGAACTACTCTCTATTTTTCTAACTAGTCCATACCAATTAACATATAATAAGAGCATAAAGGAAGTACATGAAGCTTCACAGAGGTTTCAAATTGATCCATTTTTACAGTACAATATTTTACAAAACTAATCACTTTTCTTTTTTCTCCAGTAGCTAGCTGAACTAACCATGACTTTGCAAACTTTTCTACTGATAACTTGCACTTTTCTACTAAATCAGGAGAAATATAACTCAGGCTAGCCCCTGGGTCAATTAAGATATATATAGGTGTTTGATTCATCTTACCTTCTACTTCCACCATGGAAGTTTGATAATCTGCCTGTCTGTTTTCTAGTGCCACATTGATCCTGGGAATTGTCCTTGCTAAGTCACCAACAATCATCTCCTCCTGCACCATATGTATGTTGCTGACATTCTTCTTTCAGTTAGGGTAGACTGATGCATAATGAGGTCCATTACACTCCCAACACTTTACTGGTTCTTTATGTTCATTATTCTTAATGTAATTTCTGTGATTATTGGCAGTTTCTTTATTTCTAGAGCCATTAGGGTTTAAATGTGAATTACCTTTATTTCCTTGGAAATTCTTATTAGGAAAATTACGTGTGTTATTTTTCCTAAAATTGCGGTTAGATACGAAACCCTTCTTCTTCTCTTCAGAATTATTATACCTTTTAGCATTCCAGTTTGACATGCTTTCCTTTTTGTGGTTATGCTCATAGAAAAATTTTTCCTTTCGCATAGCCTCCTCTAGGGTTTTTGGATTATCGTATTCAATTTCGTCTTTAATGTGAAAAGGTAAACAAATTAGAAACCACTGTACCCTAGGATTCTCATCCACAATGTAAGGCACGGAATGTAGTAAACTTAAAAATTTACTATTTAAATCTTTCATGTTCATAGTTCCTAGCTTCAGTTCATAAAATTCGTTAGCTCGCTCTTCATAGTATTGTTCTGAAAAAAACTTCTTTTTAAATTATTTCTTAAAGGTACTCCTGTTAATGTTATTTTCCCTAATACCTTTTACTCATTTTAAATCCTGCCACCAAATGTTGTTGATGTATTTGTAACTTCAGAATGTATTCATCTGTATATCTTATGTATTGTATCCCGATGTTTATTCCAGGAAGTGTCTGTAATGTATTTGATTCATGTCATCCCCTGATGTTCCTATTAGGAGATTCAATAATGTAAACAAGTCATGTCAAGTCATTGTGGGTAACCCTCCTATTGATCAAGGGTTAAAGTCCCCACAGTTGCAGGGCCCTAGGTTTATTAGACTCTCCTAGAGAAGTCGGCCCTAGTGAGTTATTGTCAAGTCGGGAATTAGTATAAATAGAGATCAAGCCTCTCTATCTATCATACACTCACTCACACTCAGTTGTAGCGCATAGCCGAGGGCTAGAAAGAAAGAGACTACTGATGTTAGGAGATCATCTTACTATTTTGGGATTTTACTTTTGGTGCTGATTCTATCTCTAAGGAAGTTGCGGGGTTTTCTCCATTTATGGTTTCCTAGAGGAAAAAAATTGTGTTCAGCGTCTCTTGTGTTTGATTTTTGTGCTTGTTATTCTCTCAGTTAAATATCCTAATATAATGCTAGCTTGAATGATAAAAATCTAACATGGTATCAGAGCTAACCTGAGAAGAAGACACTATGAAGCTGCGAAAACTAGGGCTTCCTACTTTTGAATCTCTCTCCACATATTTCAGAAAAAGAAGGTTGGGTCGACTCTCCTCTCTAGGGCACATATTTCTGTCGAAGTAGAATCTGATTCTGAGCATTTTCACTTTTTGACCCGACACTGCTGCCGAAAATTAGGGCTTTCCACAGAATTGGAATTTTTGAGTGAGCTCATGCCTGGATTGATCTCCTCCTATAAATCAAAGTTTAGAGATCAAGATCAATTTTTTTGGTTGGACAAAACTCCAGAAAATTCAAACCCTAATCTACTCCTGAACTAGCTCTATAGAATTTCAGCTCCAGATCTAGATCTGACATATTAACCTAGTAAGATCTAAATCTTTTGTATTTCCATTTGAGGTTCTCAATTAATATGTCTCATCATACCAAGCTTGATGAAAATCTTGAGGGAGCTGATAACTTCCGAGCCTGGAAGTATAGGATTTCCCTGGTCCTAGAAGAAAATGAGTTGGACTCCTACATCAATGAGGAGGTTCCAGTTCCAAAGGAAGATGAGGCTAAGGCCTTACACAAAAAGAAGTTGGTCATGGCTAAGAGGATTATTGATGATTCAATCAAGGATCACCTCATACCACATGTGTCCTCCCTAAAGACACCTAAAGCTATGTTTGATGCCCTGACCAAACTATTTGAAGGAAAGAACATAAACCAGAAGATGAATTTGAGGAACCAGTTGAAGAATGTGAAGATCCAGAATGTAGAGACCATACAGTCCTACTTCACAAGGGTCTCCCAGATCAAAGAACAACTTGAAGCAGTGGATGAAGAAGTGGAGAATGCAAAGATTGTAATGACCACCTTGAATGGTCTACCTAGATCATGGGACTCCTTTATTCAATGGATCTATGCCAGAAAGAAGCTAGTCAAATTTAGCAGACTATGGGAAGAATTCTCTCAAGAAGAAGCTCGGATAGCAGCTTGAGAAGAAAAGATGGGAAGTGAATATCAAGCTCTCACAATACACTCCAAGAAAAGCAAAAGAAGTTCTCATCACCCCAGAGGTAAGCACTTCCATAAAAGTAACACTAGAAAAGATTTGTCTAGAATTAGATGTTATACATGTGATGAAGTAGGACACTATGCTATGGAATGTCCTAGAAGCAAAAATGTCTCTCACAAGAAGAAGGGAAAAAAGAGAAGACATCATGCTCATGCTGCAGAGAATGATAAACCTTCCACAAAGAGAATCATACAAGAAAGTGATGTTTCTTCAAGTGATGAAGAATATGTCTTGATTTCCACTCTCATAGGAAACATCACACATGGAAGCAATGATTGGCTTATATATAGTGGGGCTTCCAAACATATGATAGGATTCAAAGAATCCTTTGTGAAACTATCACAACATGAATCACCCCTTAAGGTGAAACTTGGAGATGACTACCAATATCCAATAAAAGGTAGTGGGGAATCCTCCTATAAGCTAGAATTTGGAAAGTATATGATAATGAAGGATGTATTGTTTTTACCAAGACTAAAGAATAACCTCCTCTCCA
>LPNX010467817.1:173130-188871 GCA_001517045.1 Pseudotsuga menziesii | reverse complement strand
AACTAATGGAGGATGGGTTGGAAACAAAAGCTCTCAGTTTCCTAGTTGACTAGCTTTTATCTTATCCATAGAAAAGCAGGAAAAGCAGAAAAAGCAGAAAAAAGTAGAATCTTCTATAAGGTCCTACATACTAATTGTAGATGAACCCAGAATCAGAAATTACTCATTCCTAGGATATAGATGGCATGCATTGACTTTAAGGTGCCACCTAATTAAGCTAGTGGGTGAATAATTAATCAAATAATGATTAATTATTTTATCCTAAGTTGTGAGTGGGTTTAATATATTCCAACACATATCTGCATTGGATGCAAAAGGCATGAGGGTTGCATTTGTGGATGGCCAAGTTCTCATGTGGCCAAAGGGAAAGACTATTGATGATGCAGTAGTAATTGGGGAACAAGAAGGAGGTCTATACAAATTGAAGGGCCATCTAGAACAAGCCTTGATCCATGACATAGTAGAGCCAAATGAAATTTGGCATAGAAGGCTTGCACATGTGCACTACAGAGCACTACCTCTTGCAAGCAAAGCTATTGAAGGACTTCCAGAAATACAGTCAAAACATGACGGTGTCTGCAAAGGATGTGCGATAAGAAAGAACACAAAGAAGACATTTCCAAGTAGCAAGAGCAAGGAAAAAGGAATCTTGGAAATCATTTACTCTGATGTATGCGGTCCCATGTCATCCAGTTCATTAAGCGGGTATGTATACTATGTTTCTTTTATTGATGATTTTTCTAGGAAGACATGGATATACTTCTTGAAGAACAAAGATGAATTATTTAGCAAGTTCAAGGAATTCAAAGGCTTGCATTAGAGGAAATTTGAGGTCTAAAATGGGCCTCCTAGGGAAAATAATAAAATAATAGTTAAAATAATAAAATAATAGTTATTAATTTTGGAGGAGGAATGAAAAAAACTACTTTTTTTGTTCGTATTTTCAACATATCTCCTTATGTTTTTACTCAAATTTCAAGTGGGAGAGCTCATTGGATGCGGAATTTAATTCCACATCCAACAAGTACCCACACTGCATATTTTTGACAGACCCTACTACACCAAAAATAAGAAATACCTGAAAAAACGTGATGATGATGTTGAGCTTTCCCGCTCGAAATTTGAGTAAAAACACAGGAAGATATGTCGAAAATATGAACACAAAAAGTAGTTTTATTTTATGATAAATATGTCAATTCAACCATTATGGTTGACTCATTTTATTGAAATTCTATTGGTTCTTGAATTCTAAGTCACAAAATTTATTTTTGGCGCGTTTTCTTATAAGGCCCATTTTAGACCCCAAATTTCCTCTAATGATCCAGAACCATACAGAAAAGAAGATCAAAACCTTTCAATCATATAATGGTGGAGAATTCACATCAAATGAATTCAAAGCATTATGCAAAGATTCAGGGATTAAGAGGGAGTTAACTACTCCATATAATCCACAACAGAATGGGGTTGTTGAAAGGAAGAATATAACGATTATGGAAGCCGCAAGGGCCATGATTCATGATCAAGATCTTCCCATGCATCTATGGAAAGAGCTTTCAAAACTATGGTATATGTATAGAACCATACTCCACATAGAGTAATTGAGAACAAGAGCCCTAAAGAAGTCTTCTCCGGCAAGAAACTAGAAGTCACCCGTCTTAGAATATTTGGCTGTCCAGTATACATACACATTTCGAAAGAAAAGATGACAAAGCTAGATCCTTCAGGAAGGAAGGGTATATTTGTGGGATACTCTGAAATCTCGAAGGCTTACAGAATATACTTCCTAGGATTCAAGAATATCGACATTAGCAAGGATGTAACATTTGATGAAGACTCAACTTACAACAAATCCAGAAAGAGACTTGCTGAAGAACCTGAAGAAACAGAAGCACCCAGAATTCATGACACAACTATGAATAAAGAAATTCAAGAAGAAGAATGAGAATTAGAAGAACCTAAAGAACCTGTAGATCCACCTCAAAAGAAGAATCCTCACAAGAGGAAACCTACTTGGGTATGAGAAGCTATCCAAGGTGTAGAAAGATATGGGGCTCCAGAAGAAAATCACAGAGAAAGAAAAAGGACCAGGTCCTGCTTCGGGTATGTATCCTTATTATGTGACTTCATAGATAAAGAACCTTCCAACTATGAAGAAGCAGAAAAAAGGAAAGAATGGAAGGATGCTATGATCGATGAGCATCAATCGATCATGAAGAATGATGTTTGGGATATTGTCCCAAGACTAGAAGAGAAAGTTTATGTGGAGTAGCTACTCGATTTTGAGACACATGATAGGGAGTCTCATGTGTGTAAATTGAAGAAAGCCCTGTATGGTTTGAAATAGGCACCCAGGACATGGTACGACATAATTGATGGTTTTCTATCTAGTTTGGACTTTACCAAGAGTAAAGCAGATTCCAACCTTTACTACAAGTTTGAAGATGGTAACCCAGTGATACTCCTACTATATGTAGATGATCTATTTGTAATAGGTATGGATGAGTTGATTGCTGATACGAAGAGGAAGCTTGCTGCCGAGTTTGAAATGAAAGACTTGGGTATGATGCACTATTTTCTAGGCATGGAGGTGTGGAAAAATGCGGATGGAATCTTCCTCGGACAAGGGAAGTGTGTAGTAGAGATTCTAAAGAGATTCAGGATGATGGACTGTAAGGCCATGACCACACCTATGGCATCGAACCTAAAGCTATTGAGCGATGCTTCATCAGATTCAGTTGGTGTTATGATGTATCGTCAGATGATTGGGTCCTTGATGTACCTGACGAATACGAGACCAGATATTTGCTTTGTTGTGAACACCTTGAGCCAGTTCTTGACAGATCTGAGACATGTTCACTTGATTGCTGCAAAGCATATTTTGAGGTACCTGAGGGGTATAGTTGATTATGGGCTCAAGTATGAGGTGAATCAGAAGATTAACCTGGAGGGTTATGTTGATTCAGATTGGGCAAGTAGTGCCATCGATAGGAAGAGCACTTCAGGGTGCTACTTCAGTATGGGATCAGGTGCAATCTCTTGGTTTAGCAGGAAACAATCTTGCGTGGCACTGAGTACAGCTGAAGCAGAGTATGTCACAGCTTGTTCATCTAGTTGCAAGGCAGTATGGTTGAGGAAGCTACTGTCTGATTTATTTGATCTCTAGTTGGATGCTACTTGTATATATTGTGACAACCAGAGTTGTGTGAAGTTGTCAGAGAACCCAGTGTTTCATGACAAGTTGAAGCATATCAAGATCAAGTATCACTATATCAGGGATATGGTGCAGAGAGGAGTAGTGAAGCTCTAGTATGTTGCGATGGACAAATATATAGATGATGTGTTGATGAAGCCATTGGCGAGAGTGAATTTTGAGTACTTTAGGGAAAATCTTGGTGTTCTCCAGATCGAGGTTTCCCCCAAGAGGAAGTGATGAGTCCGTGAGACATTTTGACATAGTGAGAGGATTGGTTCCTTCCATGGTCAGATGTAAGGGCTGAGCCATTCTTTCATGGTGAGAGGATTGGTTCCTTCTATGTCAGAGATGCGTGATGAGCCATTCTGATGTGATTGTAGGATTGGTTTCTACATGATCAGATATAAGTGCTAAATTCCAGTCTCTGGGAGAATGGAGGTACCTGGTCAGTTACTAGGAGTCCTCAAACTAGGGCCGAGGGCCATTCTGATGTGACTATAGGATTGGTTCTCACATGATCAGATGTAAGTGCAGTGCCTTTCCACAGATGATAGTAGTTGTGTCCTATCATGCTGGTGGATGTGAGTGCTGAGCCTTTCCACAAATGATAGTAGTTGTGTCCTATCATGCTAGTGATTGTAAGTGCTATGCCTTTCCACAAATGATAGTAGTTATGTCCTATCATGATGTTGGATGTGATTGCCATGCCTTTTCATAGATGGTAGTAGGTGTGTCCTACCATGTTGGTGATTGTAAGTGATGTGCCTTTTCACAGATGATAGTAGATGTGTCCTATCATTCTTGTGAATGTAAGTGTTGTACCATTATGACATGGTGTTGGATGTGTTCCTCTCATGGTCAGATGTGAGTGCTGGCCATTCTGACTTAGGGTTAGATATAAGCACTGAAGAAGACCTACATGGAGGCTAGGCCTACAAACAACATGAAAAAGGGTTGGCTCTGTAGAACTTCCTCTGATGAGAAGAATCATGAGATAGCACCTATGATGATAATCCAACAGTGATGATCCAGATCTAGTGATGATGATCCAGCAGTGATGATCCAGATCCAGTGATGATCCAGATCCAGTGATGATGATCCAGATCAAGTGATGATCCAGATCCAAGATGAAGATGACTTGAAGATGAAGATGACAAGATGATCCAGTTGATACAAAGAAGAATACCAGTGCTGACAAATTGTGTCGAGAGAATACCTTCCTAGATAAGAGGGAGTGTTGATGTATTTATAACTTCAGAATGTATTCATCCGTATATCTTATGTATCGCACCTCAATGTTTATTCCGAGAAGTGTCTATAACATATTTGAGTCATTCCATGCCTCGATGTTCCTATCGAGAGATTCAATAACGTAAACAAGTCATGTCAAGTCATTGTGGGTAACCCTCCTATTGATCATGGGTTAAAGTCCCTGCAGTTGCGGGGCCCTAGGGTTATTAGACTCTCCTATAGAAGTCGGCCCTAGTGATTTATTATCAAGTCAAGAATTAGTATAAATAGAGAGTGAGCCTCTCTATTTATCATACACTCACTCACACTCAGTTGTAGCACATAGCTGAGGGAGAAGAAGTTGTTGGCTAGAAAGAAAGAGACTACTTCTGTCAGGAGATCATCTTACTGTTTTGGGATTTTACATTTGGTGCCGATTCTATCTCTGAGGAAGTTGTAGGGTTTTCTCCATTTATGGTTTCCCTGAGGAAAAACATTGTGTTCATCATATCTTGTGTTTGATTGTTGTGCTTTCTATTCTCTCAGTTAAAGATCCTAATATAATGCTAGCTTGAATGATAAAAATCTAACAAATATCTGCCTTCCCAATTACATTATAAATAACCATCCTTGATTTTAGCTGGTTAGATTAATTATAGATTTGGAAGTACTTCTTCATTCCAGAAAGCCATGATTCAACTTCTTCTCCTTTCTCAGTTTCATCGTTGAAAGTGGGTGGTTTTATATTCTTAAATTCTCCTAAAATTTCTTCATAAGGCTTAAATTTTCCTTTTCCTGAATGATAATTATCTTCACTGCTATCACTAGTGTACTGACGATTATTCCTATGTGATTCGCCATAAATTTTAGAGGACGAGCTACTTTCAATTTTAGACTGTTTAGACTTTTTACTTTTGTGTTGGTAGGACATATCTTCAGATCCCAATTGTTTATCTTTTTCTTCATTCTAAAATTTCTCCATCAGTATCTGGTTCAGCTCTTCTTGAGCTCTCAAAATTCTTTCATTTTCTTTTTTAACTGTTTCTATCTCGGTTCTTAATTCTTTAACAGTTTGTAATAATTCTGAATAATTGTTAGTTATTTCTTCTTGAACTAGTTCTCTTCTATAATTACTTTGTTCATTAAATAGGGACTCTTCATCTACATATTCCTCGCGTTTTTCCATACCTGCAGTTTAGCTCAGAATTTTTTTCTGGAAATAACATTTCAAAAAGAAAAATAATGATAAGTATGCATGCATTTAATTTTACTCTTTGTCTATGCTTGAGCCACATTCAGGCCTAGTGTTTGAACCTTTGCTCTGATACCACATGTAATAAAATAAAAATTCGTAAAAATTTAATTTTTTTTCGATAACATAAAATGTTTATAATCGTCACTTCTGAAGGACATTTAACTATTGTGAAAGTTAACATAATCAAGCTTAAACTATAACAAATTCATTTATTAAATTCTAGATCTGCATACTTCATTATTCGCTTTCATAAATAATTATTAAAGTTTTTATTTAGCAGGTTATGATTTGGAATATTATAAACTGAAACATCTGTTTAAATTTCTAAGTGCTAAATTTTATTTTACTGTTTGTGAATATGAAGGAACTTCAGCTAAGCCCAAGGATTACCTAGCTTTCTATCTAATGCAGTGAAGTGATGCTTCTTTTACAGGTCTTTTACAGGTAAGACGTTTTGTAACCAGTTTCCGGATCGAGATTATTATCTCAACTAACATAAAATAAAATGCTAGTATATTTGTTTATTTTACAGCTTTGATCAAAATAAAGGAGGTATCGTTGAACTGTATATTTATGTTTTATTTAATTCTAGTAATCACAATTAATTTGAAATTTGAACATAAATCTAGTTGTTTTCTACCTAACCTCGACTATAACTTCTACATCAAATTTCATTTATTTACCATCAGTTTAGGTCCTGTATACCATTCTAGAGAAAGATAACCTGTAACTAGGTCATTTGATACCTTATTACCTGATACCATGGTAATTCAATAAGTGATTGCCTCAACAACACTCAATGTTATGTAAACAAGGAAAAAACTAAATCAAGGTATAGACAAAAGATATAATGATTGTTATTCATACCTGGAACTAAAGATTTAGTGCATAAGACAGTCTACTAACTATTTAAATACTACCCCTGTAGAAATGTTATAATAAGAACGTTATATCATTAAACAATAGTTTTATTGCTTGTGTAAGGAAATAAAAGATCATTTCCTACAAATCTATTCAACCTCACCTTCTCATGACCTTCATTTCACAAGGGGATATGAAAAACATTATTACCCTATAACAAAGCTAAGTTTTAATACTTATATTAAAAATCAAGCTATAAATATTTTATACTTGCAGACTTACATATATAAGTGTTTTTAAGCAATATTTTATCATAGGTTTTCTACAAGGTCTTTTTACAAGTTCTAGAGTATATCACAAGGTGTTATTTATAATATTAACAAGGTTAAAGGATTCTTTTGCATAAGTTATTACCCATTTATATGATGCACAATACATAGTTGTAAACCCTAGTTTATACGACAAATACCACCATTATCATTTTCCTTTAAGATTATAACTTGCATATTAGAATATAGAGATATTATTCTATTGTTGAAAAGGGTTATAACCAAGTTTTTATGTAAATGATTTTATTTACATGCTACACCAAGAATCTCCCAAAACTATAGAGTTGACCCACAACTCCAAAACGTATTAAACTTCCACGTGTTCGATGCTTAAAGGTTAGGGTTTTTGACTTTGAGGTTCACTATATAACTCTTCTAAACCCTAAAATTCTACATTTATCCTATCTTTTACTACTGAAATGGAGAGAAAGAGATGCAAGCTCTTGGATGCATGAGCCTTGATGCCATTCCTTCTCTCTTCCTGTACAGACCTTCCAGCCATTACGCTTCTTCTGTGTGTGAGATCTTATTGCCATTAATTTTCTTCTGTGTGGGATTTCCTTCGAGATTTGATTTAGTTGTGAACTATGTCGGAGTTATTTTGTGGGTTCAAATCCTGGTTCATCGTGGTGTGGCCTTGCCTTTGACTTTCTCACTCTCATTAAGGATTTCTGGACAGTGGCTCCTCTTGTTTGCTCAGCATACCCGACTTGTGGCTAAGGTTTTGGTTATACCACCTTCTACGCGGCTGAGGTCAAAACTACATAGGTATAATTTCTTTAAGTTTCAAAACCTTCTGCACTATTTCAAAGTGTTTATTTTCCTTTGTTATTTGAATGATTTTAACATTCAGTGGGTCTCACTTGTGCAGGTTTTTGAATTTGATGCTCTGTATTGGAAGACACAATAAAAACTCCATGCAAGGATTCCACGTTGCGTGTCTATCTTGGTAAGCCTCAGTCTTACCTGAAGTTTCTCCTCCAATGGTTGTATGGGGTTTTTGGTTGATCATGTTTCTCTTGGTTTGGTTTCTACTCAGTCATGTGTACTATGTAGATTGTTTTATTTGGGAAGGGCATAAGGCCGTGACTTGATGAAATTTTTATGAGGCCTTCTTGACCATAGCTTGGTTTACAAGATTTGTATTTTGAACAGGATTTTTAAGCCATGACTTCTGTTTGGAACAAGCCATTAAGCCATAACCTATTTGGGAACTGTAATGGTTTATTTATAATTTAAGTTAGTTTTTTTTTAAATTACTGACTTGTAGAAAGTTAGTCGTAAGACTCGATCAATGACTGGTTAAGAATATTAAATGATAAAGACAGTTCGTTTTGACAAATTCCCTGTGTTATTTTAATTTAATTTACAGTCTTTTGAAAATTCCAATTTTTGGATTCTTCAGTGATTATGTTGATAAAATAAAATGTAATTTCTTTTAATAGTGTCATAGGTTTTTATTGCGATGTAAATTCCAGTTCAGACAGTTGGTTTCTAAAACAGAGATTGAGTTTTTATGTCAGTAAAAACAATTATTTTAGGAAATAAATAAAGAAAGGATTGATTAACACAACATGAGTTTTTACTTTGTTCTCAGGTTGGGATGTTTAAAGGGTCTTTACTTAAATTGTCCTAGTTTTATGATTGTTAAACAATTTTACTATTGTTTCTTGTGATGAGTTTATTTAAAACTGTGTACTTATAAAAATAGATAATTGTGTTTGTATAAATGAAGAATTTATGTATTAAGTAATTATGAGTAAAAATGTATTAACCTTCTTCTGGAAAAAGAGAGGAGAATGGAGATCATAATCAATTGTTTCTCCAAATTAGGGTTTTTGTAAGATTTTAATTAATTTTAAATCTTTACAGAGTTTAATATTTAGATGTATTTAATATTGATTCCCTAAAGTTATTCCTGCTATTTATTTTCTGTTTTTATAATGTATTTTCATTACTATGTACATTTAGATAATTAGGCTTATAGCAATTGACTTAGTTACTGTGTAAATATAGGATCACCGTCACAGAGACGGTGTACTAGTTTTAAAAGACCTTTCTTGGATTTAGATCATATCTGAATTATTTAAACAAGTGCATTTTAACTAAGGCAGTCATGCACATTTTTACAAGGAATCTATAAAAAGTACTAAACCTAATCCTGCATTTTTCATTTGATTTAACCATCATAATTATAGTCTAACCTACTGTATTATAGTACTACTACCTTCATGAAGGTGTGGAAAAATACAGTTAGGTAATTTTTTATCCATTAGTAAAATTTGAAATTTCTCTAATCATTTATCCTAATCCATATCTAATCCAGAATTTGACTATCTTTTCACAGTAAAATATTTCATTCAATAATTCTAATAACAGAAAAACTGAAACATAACATATTATTTCCTAAGTTCATTCCTTCTTGATCCTAAGCATGCATATAGAAATTAGAAAGAACATGTAGAACCTGGAAATGCAGAAGAGGAGTAGAGGGGTTTGTAGTTAATATGGCCAAATATACGTGTAGTTAATATGGCCAAATATTTCATGCCAAATCTTTCTTCCTTCATTAGAATGAATCAAAAGAGTAGAGGGGTTTGAGTAGGGTAGAAAATGGAAAAATTGTATACCTTCGAAGTGTGATTAACAACACCTTTTTCTATGACTTTACCATTCAAAATATCAGTGATTTCAACATCATTAGGGGGGAAGATGACCTTCTTTAGAGACCCAGTATGAGCCATATGATACACTAACAAGAGATTAGAGGCAAGACCTGGAACATACAAGACATTAATGAAACTACCATGGTCAAGATCAATCCTACCCTTCCCCAAACTGTCAGTGAAAGAGTCACATCCCAAAACTATTGGTGGACCTTTCGACATGTCAAGAGAGGAGAATTTCTCCTTTGTAGAAACCATATGTCTAGAAGCTCTAGAATCTATGATGAAGCTAGGTGAACTTGATGTGTCAGCAACCAAGGCATGCACTCTCTCTCTGTCTTCTGAATTTGATCCTCCTTCCTTCTTCTTTGAGCAATTAGGAAGGGAGATGTTATTCTTCTCCAGGGCTTGGGTCAACATGTCAATTTTCTTCTTCATACAAGAGCTCTCAGGATGATAGCCCTTACTATAGTATGCACACTTGCTCATTTCTCCTTTATTCTTGTTCTTCTGGGAGTTCTTCTTGGAACCTTGGGGCTCCTCTTGAGACTTTGACTTGTCTCTCTTTTTTCCAAGTGGCTTTTTTTCTTTTTTCTTGCTTTTCAAATCCTCTCTTGAATCTCTAGCAACCAAATCTTGGTCTTTGGAAGGTTTGATGGTGCCCATCATCACCAACTTATCTTTCTCTTGTGTGAGGGATTCCATGAACTCTGTAAGATTAGGCATATTCCAGGCTCATGTTGTCAACTTGGTGGCATGGAAGGTCGAAACAAACACTGAATAGTCATAACCAATCTTAGAGAGTATGGCCAATACTAGTTTCTCTTCCTTCTTTCTGATCCCACATTGTTTTAGATGCAAAACAAGGGCCTTAAACTTGGAAAAGTAGAGTTGCAATGATTCGAAACTACTGGGACTCAAGGAGATCAGCTCATTCTTGATTTGATGTCCTCTCATCTCATATGTCTTTCCAAAAATCTCTTCAAGATTCTCCCACACTTTATTAGGTGATTCCAATCCATCAAGATGGAAAATGAGGTCTCTTGAAATGCTCAGACACAAAATACCATAGGCCTCATCCCTCCTGTTGTGCCATTTAATTTTCTCTGCAGTTGCATTGGGATCTGCCTCAGTTTCCATGGTCACCTTGTAGAGACCTTTCTCTCTCAACAATATCTCCATCTCATATTTCCACTCAAATAAATTGAATGGAGTCAAGATGATATTTTGAGATTGGTCCATAGCTTAGACGTAGCCGTGCCCTCCAGTCAACAGAATGCGCTCCCAGTCAAGATGTCGAACCTGCAATAACAATTTGGAAGGATAGAAATAAATATACAAAGGCTCTGATACCATGTGGAAATTGAACCCAAGAGATAGAACAATAACACTCACAAAATTTCTAATCAAACATGCGAAATTCACACCAAAGGAGACTGAAATTGGAGCATAACACTAATCTGTATTGAGTAAGTGTACAATGGTCAACCTTGTGGAGTAAAAGTTTGATCAAATAAATAATTACATGAGAGGTTTGAATGCATAAGGATGCTATTCGAAATAGTCAAAAAGCAAACTTACCAAAACTAGTCAAATCCCCCATAGGTGCATAAAGCAGTTTCCAAATCTATGAAGATGCTCACGAATTCACTAAGTCAAGTGGGAAAGCTAAAGAGGGATAGAAAGACAAATCATACATTCTTTTAATTGGAGAAAAGGAGGGAGGATGATGTGGGAAAAAAAAAGGCAGTCACTGCTAGTACACCTAGACTAGCTTTTCCTTTTGCCTTAAAACAACTATAAAGCAAGGCAACTTTCAGAAAAAGCAGATATGCACTTTAAGGAATCAGGAATAGAGAAAACTTCCTAAAATTGGTTTCCAAGATGTTTCCTAAGTGCTCCATGACTCAGTCTTAGCATGTGTTGATTTCTAGGACACGTAGAAGGCAACTAGCATAGAATGGAATCTAGGAATATAAGTAATAAGACAAAAATGATTAATTAATGTCAAATGTAGGTAACTATGGGTTGATTATTCTAACAAGTTGTGCAACATACCATTGGTCTTATTCTAACAATCTCGGGCATAATGAGGCCCTTGGCATTTCCATCATTTAATTTGCAGCGGGGCAACATTGGCTCCCCCATTTGCTGCTGGATTGGTATCATTTGGAGCTGGTACATATGGCTTCGTACTTGTTTTGTTGCAGTTCTTGTTGGATGGAAAAATGTTGTTCTTTTTTCTGTACATTGGTGGGTTAAAACCTGGTTTGCGGTTGTCTGAGAATTTTTCAGATCTGTCTCTGCTTCTGTTAATGTTCACTTGCCTCAGTCATCCATGCTCATAACAAATCCTAGCTTTGTGTAAGGCAGTGTCAAAAGTTTTAGGCATGTCAAATTCAATCATTTCCTAGAAGTTGGGAGGAAAACATCCTAAAAACTACTATATTTTTTCTTTCTTGTCCTTGATGTATGGTACATAATGCAATAGATCCAAAAATATGTTAATAAAAGACTCCATAGTCATGGATACATACGCAATTTGTGAAATTGTTTCACTTTTATGTCGAATAACCTTTCCGGCATGTATTTCTCTTGAAATATATTATGAAACTTACTCCACTGTATTTCTCTTAACTCATCTTGCTTGGTATGCTTCAAGTCTCTCCACCATCTAGATGATTTGCCATTTAAATTATAGATGGCTAGAAGAGCCTTCATTTCACTAGAGTAGTTATGAACTCGAAAATATTTGCTCATACCCAACATCCACTCTTTAGCTTTTTCCCCCATGTTCATCTCTCCTTCATAGGTTGGGCCTTTTATTTTTCGGAAATATCCTTGGAGATTGTCATCATTTCTTAGTTTCTTTTTGCATGGAGAAAGAGAATCATCACTAGAAATACTGATGATAATCTCCTTCTGGAGGTTTAGGGGTATGTTCTTCTTTTCCTTCTTCTCTCGGGCTACTGGCCCTTTTATGATAAGGTTCTTTCTTGAACTTGTTTGTGGAATGAGTGGGTTTTTTTTGCGAGCTTCCTCCCATCATGTTTCGCAGCAATGCTTCACTAATTGCTTGTTGTTCCTTTCTTTCATTCACATTATCATCTCTAAAACTTTGCAAGTCTGCTTAAAGACTTAGTATGGTTTTCATTATATCAAAATTTTGTTCCACCACCCATTCTGATTCCTAGGTGGGGGTATTCAACTTCCCTTGTCGGATTTTATCTTCTTCAGTGTTCATGATCTGAACTATTCTTTTAAAATCCTACAATTGCAAATTTTTAATAGCAGGAAATTTTTTTTGTTAGTTAACAAAATTTAAAATCATACTTATTTTCCTTGCAATGAATGTCTGATACGCCCATTTGGTATCTTAGTGTTGAAACTGGGCTCTGATACCACTTGTAATGACCCCAAAATTGAAAATAAAATAAAATAATAGGTTAATCAAATACTACCTGAACTAGACATTATTTGAACTTATATGGAATGTGTCATACTTTTTTTACTGTACTGTATTGTTGTAAGTTGTTCTTACTTCCTTCTTTCATATTTCTTGATGTGGCTATAAATTTAATACTATGTTGGCGTGATGTTTCTTACTATCTTGTTCTATGGTTATGCATTTATATGTATGTGTTATTTCATATACCTACTCATTGTTATAAAGTTTGATTACTGTTTTATGAACAATTCTGACTTAACTTGTATTGTAAAGGGGTGGAGTGGCAGGACTTGTTTCCCTTGTAAACACCTGAAAGCTAACTGTTTTCTACTTGTCACTACGGGGCTTACTTAGTTCTTATGAACTAATGAATTTCTTTCCTTGTCACGTGTAGGTGCACTTGACGACAAAAACTGCTTATAAAAGCGGAACAACAAATATTTCCCGTTTGTCACTAACGCCCAGCTTGGACAATGCTAGTCTTACAATCCCATCCTAGTGAATACTATGACGGTTGTTAGTTGATAATTAATCAAGGCTGGATGTTTTACTAGCCTATGTTGTACTGGTTACTATTATTGTTTTAATGGAATTTATGACATTGATTTAAATGTGGCTTTATTACATCATTTACACGACACACATTGTATATGGTTTTAACATTTTATAACATTGTTCATGGTTTATTATAGTCCTGGTGTATACGTTTATAACCTTCACAATAATCCACCATGGCCCTATTTCATATGCCATGGACTATGGATATACCCTATGTATTCAATACACATAATAGGTTTTATATGTTGCACATTGATTAAACATGGCTTTGCATTAGAGGGTGGCATAAACTATATACTATGGAAGTTTGATTTATGTTATTGGAGGATAGGGTGAAGACATTAATGAGATTTGGGATGCATGGGTCTCAAGCTTAAGGCTTGGACTCTCACGATGGTTTGGATCATCCAAAACAGGGCCGCGTGAGCTCTGTCTCTGGTCTATTCGGTGGCATAGAGATTTGGAGGTTGGTTGTAATGGCAGGTATGACTCCCATTCTGGTTTAGCAACATTGTAAATAAATTGGGGTTTATCCTCTATCTATATATTATGTTGAATTATTTGTACGGCCTGTGTATGAGATTAACATAGCGTGGTCTGTATGGCTGAAACGTTGTGGTGTTTAGTAAATTAGTGAATCCTACAGTATTCGATAGGGTGACTTGTAAATGTAAAACGAATGGACTCTACAATATTTGATCCTGGGTCACGATGGTTGTAAACGATGATTAATTTTGAAGGTTTTTTTGGCATTCATGCCTACAGGAATCGATCCTGCGACCCCTATTTATTTATGCTATGTTTTAAAGAGTTATGTAAATAACAATTTGGTTGATTTATTATGAATGAGATGGATTTATGTTGATTATTGTTAATTTAAAACATAAACTTCAGACCACTAGATGTTCTCGATATCTTGTTTGTATATTTGATTTATGGATTACTTTGGTTAATGAGGAATGATATTGTTTGTAAACTTGGTTCTTTATAAAATTATATACAGACCCTGAGAGGTCTTCGATGGTTTTATTTTAGCTTTATTACTTCGGTTTAGTGATTATTCTTAGGTATGGAATAATCCGATTATAGTGTTGTTTATTTAGAATATAGCTTCAGACCTATTACAGGTCTCTATAGATTTACTGTTTAGCATTTCATTTATTATTTTGATTATGGTTCTGTTTATAATAAATAATGGAGAATGTTTTGTTTCTTAGGTTCTCTTTTACTATACTTTAATTTAATGTGTTTTATAATTAGTTTCTGTTTAGAGCTTATACTAATTAGTCTTTTTACTTCTGATTATAGGTCTACTGGAAATATGGAATCTTCCAGTAGAATCCATAGATAAATATACATATAGACTCTGTTTAGCGTGGTTCTAGGTCTTAGAAATAAAAGAAAAAGTTTAACCTAGAAAATAAAATGCAGAATTAAATTGGAAGAACAAAACCCTTGAATATATTTAGACAAGAAATAAATTTCAGACCTAGCATTTTAGAAATGAAACATAAAATATGCTAAATAGGAAATAAATTGCAGACATAGATTTAGAAGTAAATCATAAACCCTTAAGTTACATAACATGAAATGAAGATTAGAAATAAACTAGGAAACAACATCCTTAAATAATGAACTAGAAAATGTACTTAGACAATGAAATGGAAAAATAAAGAACCTCATACCTACAAGGTGAAGATATTTCAATGGCTGAAAAACTTGCACACTCAATTACCCAACATTAAGAAATTCACAAACAGATATGACCTCTGTATAGTTAACCAAATCACCTGGGAACTACCACGTTCCACCCAACCATGACGCAGAACTGTTCCTGGTTCTAATTTGGATCCCCCAAGCTGGTGCCAACATGCAAGTAGCTTAGAAATCCTAAGGTAAGGCTTCCCTAACTGGGATATCAAGTCTGAATCAGTTCTCATTTTTCCTCTTAGGAAAATGTTCTCCAAGAACTCTCTTGAGAATAATCAGGAAGAATAATGAATCCAAAAATATGGAAGAGATCCCCAAGCCTCTCTTTGGCTTGGGACTTTATAGGAAGACTTTTCAGTCAAAGGGGCAGTTAAATCAAGAATCATTTGATTTCTTGATTTAATCCTTTTATTTAATTTAGGCACTTTTAATATTTAATTTAGGAACTTTTATAGGCATTATAATATTTAATTATCTTTTAGTAATAATAA